>JADANN010000420.1:1582500-1675552 GCA_018806985.1 Angiostrongylus vasorum
TGGGGGAAAGACCATCCATGTATCCAACTGTAAGTAAGTAGAAACACCCGAAATTTAACCATGGCGGAAAGCACGAGTCTAAGCTACAGAAGAAAGGACGCTTCCGTGGATCATGGGACATTTTTGGATTTTTGCTTTCAGCTGTCTTTATCCTAAAATGGGCGCGTGTGGGCAGTGATCGGATGGGCCCTGGGACACACACGTGGGATCGATCCCCCTCGCCCATAGCTCACCAAGCCTTTCATCCTTTCGGGGTCGGCAAATTGGTACCAGACTTGTCTGGGAGGATAGCAGCACTGGCTCGATACATCGGTGGCCACCTCGAGTCATTGTAAAGGGGCAGATATACTTTCAATCACCTCTAACGATAGTTAATGAAGTCGACTGTATGGCGCATCCCTCGGGGATTGATCAACGCCGAGAGCTTTACCGTTTATTCTTTAACTCAAAATGGCCTGAAGTGTTTTTTGAGAATAGACAAACTCATAGCGGATTCAAGTTAAGCAGAAATTGCAGACTATGTGGAGTTTCCGCAGTCTATCTAAATACCGATTTTCAAATCTGCGTAGAATAAGATTCTACCCGTAAAAGATAGTTTACTACGGCATGCGTCCTTCCACGTTGAAGAAAAGAACAAAAGCCCTTTCCTTAATGTTTATCTTCTTTTTTTCACATCTTATCTTTATCTTTAGTCTTCTTCATCTGTATTGTCTAGCTTCATTCATCGCAGCTTAGTACGGAATTCTTCCAACGTTTCATTCCGAATGTATGATAGTGGTAAGACGACTACACAGAATATATGATGCCTAAGAGCTATGGTGCAT
This sequence comes from Angiostrongylus vasorum, assembly GCA_018806985.1. NCBI lineage: Eukaryota > Metazoa > Nematoda > Chromadorea > Rhabditida > Metastrongylidae > Angiostrongylus > Angiostrongylus vasorum. The sequence goes on from JADANN010000420.1 coordinate 1,583,325, forward strand.
ATCAGGAATATTCACAGATGCAAACTTCCGTCTTTATTAGCAAAATTTCATTCAATTTTTCACTAACGCATCCATCCCATCCCCAATCAATCTGAAATAGAAATCAGACCCTTTACTTGCTTCTCACTACTGAACCTAACCAGTACTACTTGAACATGATTGATCTGCACCAGAAATGAATAACTTGTACCTTTCTTGCGAAAGGTGTAATAGACTTTGCTTCTTGCTGGATTGTATCGACGTCTACCTCACTAAGGTACGGATACGGATATTGCAATTCTGAAACTTCAATTTTAAATTCGCTAACCTAATAAACAATTGCTAATATCAAAGAAGATTCTATTCATGCAACAGATTCAAGCAAATAACTAATTATTCCCGAGTGCTGAGGTCAGCCACGCCACAGTCTGCCCCAGGTCGTCACCACTAGAGGCAGTCACCGCCTTCGTGTATCAGGAGATTTGCCGCCTTGCGACTAGTTTGGTATCGGGACGGTGACGGACTTTGGTATTGTCTTACTCTTAGCTGGGCTTCCTGATGGAAACGCCGGACTCCTTCTTAGCTTGGAAGACCCTGCCAGGGGGATGAATCTCCTGCTGTACCTAGCAGTCCGACACCCAGGAACACCTCCCGGCCACGATGAGGCGACAAGTCGTTGGGGGAGTTGTTAAAATATGACACAAAAAAAGATTTGCCGATATTGTGATAAAGAATAGCTTATTTCTAAGTCACAGGTAACCAAATACATTCGGAAGTACAACACAAGTAATTCTGTTTAGAACCATTTGAGCCGGAATCAGGAGAATTTCCAGTAGCTCTTTTGATAAGCCAGAGCTTCATGGTGAGCTCTTCATGCTCAGTGGATGCGAATAGCATCACAATCAATCAAATGGAGTGTCACGTAAGAGGACATGATTGTGTTCTTATGGACGAGAACATGCTTGCTTTTACTAATCGCTTCGCTATTCTTAGGATACCACCCTCGATGAAGAAAAATCCGAAAAGTACGGCTTTTGCGCTACTACACCTAAAACTAACCATGATATAAAAATAAAAGTTGACTTCTGTGAGGAAAGACCATCAGAAGAAAAACTGCTTTTGCAGTACTCCAAACCTTTCACTACAAACTAAAAATACGGTGGACGGAAGTCGAAGTGCAAGAGACTTATGTGAATAAAACGGTGGCGCGAATGTGTTAAGCAAACTATAATAATTCACGGTAAAATGTTTTTCATAGGGATTTAGCAAAAACAGATAGACGTAATATTTCAGAAAATGCTAGGCAGCAGAAAATTGTTAAGGGCGAAACGGCTTAACGACAAGCCAGTAGATTACAGTCGTTAGAAATTGTGAATTTTTCAAAACAACAATATCTACTAGCTTACTCAAAACTGCACTCCACAAACTGTGCTACTCTAGAACAAAACATCCACCAGTAGAAAACAGTCGACTTGACATAAATTTACAGGTGAGCTTCTGCAGGAGTGCGTTCATTAACGGTTCGTCCTCAACAAGATGATTTTAGCCACCAGTGTAACCCAAAACGACCCCAAAATGCTTTTTCGACAAACATTCTCACGAAAACAGAACAGAAGTGTATAATACCACTTTGGACCCAGGGAGAAAAAAAGTCTAAGTAGCGTCAACAATGATGCTGAGCTATTTTCAAAACTCCGGACCGCAGGTGTCTGCGGTAGGGAACGAACGCGCTATTACCCTTTTAGGAGGCTAGCGTGTTCACCACGACGCCACGCGGATCCTTCGTTTCGTCTTTCTCTCTTTCACCTAGTTTTCTAAGTAGAGTCGTTGTTAATGCGAAACATTGAAGACTACAAGAAACACGAAATGAATTACAAGCATGCAGAGATCAGTGCTTTCGCAAAGCTTCTATTTACTCAGCACACAACAAAAGAACATCGGAATGCAAAGAATGCTAAGAGAAAATGAGACAAAAACCAACAGAAATAACCACGAAAACACCTCCACACCACAAGCCCCATTATCACCCGAATCCTTCGGCAAGAGATCTACCTGGCCTGCTTTTCTCCTAGCCAGTTTTTATCATGATAAGGCCATCAATATTTACCGTCAACGGGAACGATTTGAAGAGCACATATCGGCATTGAGCCTAATTAGGCTAGAGCTGCAGTAGAAATCACAATGCTTGTCCTCTATTTAGTGCTTACTATTTTTTTTCAATGCCGGGTATTACCTGTATCACCTGACGTCCCGTTGACCGCCGAGTGACTCGAGCGCGCGCCAGTAAATGTTTCATTTCACCCCTGTCACGTGCAACAGTGGGCCAGTAGGTTCTACTCACTCTAGGGACTCGCCGAGCATCATATCTTTCTTTTTGTCGTGAAGAACTCCGACCATCGGATTGGTGGTCTTCCTTCACTACTTTTCAAATCCTTAGGAATTCACTCAGCAACGCAAACGCTTTCGTTGATTCGCGGTATGTGTCCGTCCTACCCTTTCTGCGACAGTTTGGCATATAGAACGCCATCTCTGGTTTTCGATCGTTGACGTAGATCGGAGTTTCGGATCCATTTCCTCGCTTACGTGGTACGAAATACTGCTAGCATCGTCCTTTCGACTGTATCTTCCATATCGTGAAGTGGTCATTCATCTTGCTCCCCTGGAGATCAGGTTTCTGAAGCATGTGCTAAGGTAATAAGAATCCTGGCGTCGAAAAAAAGGTGAGTGCGGCTCCGGGTGTTCTTTCTTTCTTTCCTTTACTACATCTTCGATGCTCTTGAAAGCTCCCCAAGCCGCTCGTTGGCTTCTGCTCAACTCCGAAGCTAAGTTGTTCATCATGTTGTTTTCCCAACCTAGATAGACGCAACTGGAGCATCAAGAGGTATTTATTCCTTTGAGCGTGAATAAGGCATACCCAACCAATCCATTCCTCATGAACATCGTTTTGTTAAGATTTAGTCGAAGACTAACCTTTCCACAAGCGTTATCGGAGTGGGCTAGCATTGGTTCCAGCTGCCTAATGAATGGTGGTATTAGAACGATGTCATCAGCAGGGCAAAGGCGGCATGATTACCGACCATCGATTTTCACTCTTATTCCAGGGTTCGTATGACGTTCTGGAGGGTGGTGGTAAGTAATTTTGACAAGATGATCTCGATTTACCTAAGCCATCTTGCGACGTCGATGTTAATATCTTTGTAGAATGATGACATTTTGCTTGGGAAATTTTTATATAACTCACGAAGAGTCTTCATATGCTGGGTACGGATGCCCTAAGTGCTAGGGCTGCCATTACTGAATATATCTCAGCTGAGTCAAAAGCCTTCCTTAAATTGATAAAGGTAGACAGAAAGGTCTCTTGTACTCTCGCAATACTTGAGTGAGTCTTTTAATCGTGTGGATGTGGCCCATCGTGCTGAATCCTTTTTCGAAGCCTTACTTGTTCGCATGGCTGGCCTTCGTCCAGTGTTCTGTCATTCCTGTAGAGGATTACTCGAATGAAAAGTTTGTAAACGACAGACAGCAAGCAGATTGGGCGATAGTTGCCGATATCGTGGATGTCACCTTTCTTGAACAATAACACGGTCTTGCTGGTCTTTCACTGAGGGACCTTGCATTCAGACAGGTAACGTGTGAAAAGCCGAGCCAGTGTGTTTACGAAGAGTGGCGGAAGGTTTTTCAAGTGTTCAGGTCTTATCCTGCCCGGACCTGGGCTGTTCGATTTTTCACCAACGAAATAGCATGTCGTATTTTTAAAGGGAGAACCGGTGAGACGATATGTCCGTTCTCCTTTATTTCATATGAGGGCAGGAGGAGGTAGCAATTGAAGCGGTCAGAAGTGTGATCGTGAATGATTTTTCTCCATTGCCTTTATGGAAGCTGCAACGGCTCCGCCTGGTCGTCGGAGCGCAACCATCTTTGTTTGATAATTGGCAATGGATTTTGCGAACGCTTTTCCCACCCTCTGCAGCTTCGACCGTAACTGCTACTCTTCTCTCTTTGAGATCTTTTATATCCCGTTTACACTACTTTGGTAGCTCGGACGTCAGTAAGTGGTTGCCTGTAGCTCATACGATACCCGATGGCTCGTGTTATAAGCGGCACATCAGCTCTAATATTTCTGGAGAGAGACATCTCTAGGTGACTTTCGAACTCTCAGCTTTCATATCGCTGACGTGAAGATGTTGAATGAGCCGATCGCATTCCTTGTCGATGTTATCAAAAAAATGCATCCCTCTCAATTACCGACTAATAAACTGAATAAACCCAACTTTATAGTGGTTTTTGGAGTTCGTGCTTTTTTTCGAATTTAGCAGCTTTTCATCCTTTTCGCAAGAAATAGAGCCTTGCACGAAGGAGACGATGGTCTGATCCTGTGTAGAATTTTTGGGACAACGGCGACATCGGTTAGGCAAAACCTTCTATTTACTATGATTTGGTCTATTTCGTTATAGTACTCACCATTGGCAGACTCCCACGTCCAGCGTTGAGAGTGGGAGTTCTGGAGTCTGAGTTACCGTGAACAGTCTTGATCGTCTTGATAAACTCCATCAGCCGCTCACTCTGCTCGTTCTGTTCTAATCCATGGGTCACAATGTGACGTTCTTCTACGTCCTCTCTTAGCGTCAAGATCTTCAATGATGACCTTAAAGAATGTGTGGTCCTCTCTATAGAACTTTTCCAACTCCACATTGAACGGTTCAACTTCGCGTCTTCGTCACAGCTTGATGTTAGTGCATAGACGACGAAGATCGTCAAAGCTTGTGTTGATCGACATCTCTTCTGCCGTAAAAGTCCGATTAGGGTATTATGTGGAAAAGAATCACAAAAATAGAAAGACACGCTGTTAACACCAAGATTTATTCGGTACAATAGTGACTGACGTTTTAGAGTCTCGCCTTCTTCAGGCCTCGAATAGTCAAAAGACATACGATTTACTCATTCAAGCACTTTCGTCACTCTAACAGATATAACATAATACATAAATTTCACTTGCATAATAAGCCGCTTTTTTAAATCACTCGCCGTTTTGATCCTTTTAAGCCTTCCAATTATTTGGTGGAGACGAAAAGTACAGAATTCTACATTGGTGAAAAGTGTGCCTGGTGTAATCTTGCTACTAACAACCTCGTGTTCGTTCATCAAGGCAACCCGCATTATTGATCAATGCCGAGGTTTCAGAAAAGTCGGTCCTGGGACCTGCTACATGATGCCCTAGCAAAATGCTGGAATATATGCAAAAGTCGGGACATTAGGTGAGGTTTGAACGGGGGGTAACGACGGGTGTCGCAGTTTTTCTGATGATTCTATGGAGGTATTTGGCTGACTAGTTTGCAGTTAACTTCACCTTTTCAGGCTCTGAAGCAGGCGAAATCCGCCGAAACGTCGTCTGTTCTTAATAGCTAATATATAGTAACAACGTCGTGTGTGCTATTCAAGAAAATATCGTATTATTCATCAATGCAGAGGTCATTAGATAGTCGGTCTTGCGAATTAGTGCAAGATGTACTAGCAAGACATTTCCAACTTGCCAACTTGTAAAAGCGCTGTCACTTCGACGAAAGATTGCCTTAGCTCGACAAGCAATACACATTACCCGATGCTCTCTAAAACATGTAGTCTTTCCGAAGTTCATCAAGCAAAGACGACTACATGATCTACGCGGACTACCAGAAGACTGCCACTAGACATCGAAACGCTACTACAATGCTCCTCTCTTCGATGCAGGTAGGCCAACATATGCGCTCCATTGAAGAAGTACGGTTCGAAAGAACACCATTGTGCTCAGTATTTGGAGGAAATTAGTGGGTGGGTCGGTGTCGATTTGCAACTCTGTTAGGTGAAAGAGTGTGATAACTTTATGAAGAAAATTCGAAGAATATTTGAGTAGATCGCATAACACTGCTTCAAATAGGTATACAAACACCACTGACAAATGAGTCACAGTGGGGTAAATGATGTGCCAGAAAAGTCAAGGGTTACCGTGTTAGGAGGTACGGTTCTCCTAAGTGGCGCGCTCGTTGTTAGAATTGGGGTTATGTTTCTCACTAGCCCAACCCATTTCTAAATCAATCTTCAGTAGAGTCACACGCAACTTACGCTAACTTCAAGATAGACTCCGCAGCAAAGCTAGACTTGAAACACTAAACGGGAATGAACAACAAGAAATAGGGACATAACTGTTACCGCGTTTTCCTCAAGCTCCTTTTGGACAAAGTACTCTCAGTAATGAAGTTCATAGCAAATTTTGGATATTTGTGTGCGAAACATTCAAGATCCTTAATCACTACCGCGCAAAGAAATTTCGTTCCAATCTTAACAAACACAAAAAATATGGTGTGCGGTAGGATTTAGAACTAACAAAATCTTGTGAAATAGATGTTGACACAATGGAATAACATCTTGAAAACGCTCCCCTTTATCGGCCATTATTAGAAAAGAAGGTCGCGTGTGGCGCAGTGGTTAGAGCACTGGACCCTGGCCCCATGGCCCACCAAGCATTCAAACAGGTTCGGTAGATCGGTAGGCCACCGCGAATCATTATAAGGTCAGACATCCATTCAATCACCTCCAACGATACTTAATGAAGTCGAATGAATGGCGCATCACTCAGGGGACCGAGCAAAGCCGAGAGCTTTATCCTTTTTTTATCCTTTTATCAGAAAAAGCAATCCAGAACTCGATAGCGAAAATTAGACAACGAATGGGTAAAAGTGGCAAGCGCGGCTCGTTTAAAACGAGCAATTATTTCAGTGCGTATGTGATGGAGTCCTTTGACATTACGCCACTCTCGAACTTCTTGTACAACACGAATGAGCAATGAACATGTATGGCAACTAAATTAAACAGCAGAGGGCCTTCTTAAGGGAGTAGTTAGTCTTGTCAATGTTCAAGTTTTCCGGAAAATATACCGCACAAATTAGAGGGTTAGCAATGGGATCACAAGTGGTATGAAGCTTTCCACTGCTTTTCTGTCCAAGGTGGAAGCACCAGTAATCGATCTCCGGTTATTATTCTTCCGCAGATATATAGATGATTGTTTGCTTTTTATTTGCTGCCTGCTACTAATTTTCACGGCACGGTATTATGCGAAATACAACCACAACGATCCTGAGATATTTGCAAAAAATCCGGACGGCAAGTGTCTGCAGTGGAGAATGAACGTGCTATTATCCTTTCCGGGAGCTAGCGCGTTCACCACCACACCATGCGCGTCCTTTGTTTCGTCATTCTCTCATATAGTTTTCTACCCACCAGTTCGATCAGCAGTCACCCGGAAAGGATAATAGTGTGTTCGATCTCTACCGCAGATATCTAACGTCCGGAATTTTGCAAACAGATGATTGCTTCGTCGTTTGCTTCGCTCAAGACGAGATAGACATATGTACTCAATTATTAAACAAACAGTCAGAGTACACCAAGTACACCAAGTTTAGTAACTTAAAAAACCAATTTTCTATAAACGACGGCATAAATAATAGGTATATATATGTATATGTTCTTACGAACTGCCATTGTTGAGCCGATGCGAGGTTGGTACAAGTTTGTTGTTTGTTGTTGTTGTTGTCGTTGTTGTTGTTGTTGCTGTTGTTGTTGTTGTTGTTGTTGTTTTTTGTTGTTGTGTCTCCTTTATGTTTGAGGTGGAAGCGCAAATAATCGAAAATAAAGTAAACAAAAAAAATATATTAGTGCACTATCTCTCTCGTCCTTTACACATGAAAAAAAGCACTCATCAAAAAATATGTATAGAACGGCTAAAAAATGTGTGCGAAGGAAAACAGGAAAGGGAGGGGTCGCTAAACTTAGCGCGAAGAAAAGCCATTTCTAATGGCCACGAGCCAGAAGCCACTTGAGTCGGACCAGAAAGGAGGGTTGTTCGCAAAATAATAATGTTTCAAACCTAAAAAAATTCCCTAAACAAGCTTTCATTTTAAACGAAATAAGTTAAGGCATTAAGAGGTGCCTTAGAAGTGGTCGTAAAAGTTATGTTTCGGTTATTGACCTCCCACTCAATACCCTACACCATCAATTAGTCCGCAATCGCCTCTGTGATCGTTCGTGCAGCTCAGAACAATGTATGATCTGTCCTGACGGGAGAGAAGGGGATTGCATGAGTTCAGGTACAATATATTTGATCTCATGTAAGTCATGCGGTGAAGAATACATTAGCGAAACGGGCAGACTGCTTTGTGCCCGTATAAAAGATTACCTATACGGTAAGCGTAGAGTTAAACAAAATGCTCCAGTAGATGCGCATAGGATAGAGACACATACTTGGGATGACGTGACTCATTAATCATTCATGTGAGATCTCTACTGTTGGTTTCCTTGTGGAATAATGTGGAATACTTATTTACTTGAATACTTGGATGGCCCGTCCTCACTGGTTGTGCGGGTCCCAGCATAATCGCCATTCTTCGGAAATTTGCTGGTTAGGCCATCGTTACCTGGAAACCCGAGGTCAGCATGGTCAATGACTGCCCAGGTCTTCACCACCGCAGGCAGTCGCAGCCTTTGTGGATCAGAAGGAGATTTGCCACCATGCGAGATGCCAGGACGGCGGTGGATCCTGTTATTGGCTTACTCTTAGCCAGGCTTCCTGATAGAAACGCCGTACTCCCTCTCAGCCTAGGAGGTCCTGCCAGGGGATGAATGCCCCCGCTGTGTATCGCAGCCTGACACCCAGGAACACCTCCTAGCCACGATGAGGCGGTAAACCGTTTGGAGGAATGTGGAATAGTCAATGAATCATTCATGGGAAGTTGTGAATGTGTGAAGAAGCTGTTCTAGGCTTAATGCGATTGAAAACTAGGTGTGGTGGTTTTTGTGTTGAAGTCATAGAAGTTTTTTTTAATTAGGTTTCGGTTACCTTGATCTTTTCAGGCTCCGAACGAGGTGAAATCTGCCGAAAGTCAACTATTTTGGGCAAATAATACATAATGATAGCATGATAGCCTTGTTAGTGCTACTCAAAGAAATCGTGAATTGCACATTTTCTACCCAAAAAGCCCTTCTAGCTCTCGGAAATTGCGGGCAGATTTGCCCAGGAAGAGTTTCCCTATAGATTCTACTCACAAAGGTCGGCGACTGCTTGTGGTGAAGACTTGGGAACGCCTTAGTACGGCTACCCCACGATTTTAGGGAGAATCGGCAGGATCAACCTTCAGTGGCATTCAAGAAGACCAAATACTCAAGCCATAACTTAACCCATTATTGCGGAATTCAAGGAGTTTCGTAAACTATGGGTGTGAGGAAATGGACCAAATGAAAGCATTCCTGGTATTCGCAAAATTTGTGATATCGCGATGTGTAAAAAAAAGATCAGTATGCGAGGCTGAATAGCTCACAATTCCTTACCACGAAGGTACAAGTTCACCTAACCGAGAAGACAGATTTCCGTAGTCCTCAAACCGACGAATTATGTGGAAACGGCATTCACTTTTTGCAATGAGAATTCTATTCCATTCGAGCAAATGTTAACTCTTGTGATACGATCTGTTGCAATTGCACCGATCAAGTGCCGCAACGTTCAACTAGACTTTGAAAAAAAAGTCCGAGATATCCGAGATTAAACATCTGGCTGCCGGTCTCATCGCGTTTCTTTGCAAATCCGGACGGTGACGTATTTGACAGTTGCGCCTTCGAAATGTTGCCGTCATCGTCAATTACGATGATCGGCAAAACGCGAGAAAACTCGTCCGATAAAGTGCTAATTGAGATGGTGGACAACTGTGCTGTCGCAGACCTTTTTTTTGAAAACTAAGAAGGCAAAAACTATGTATTTAAGCCAAATTCTCCTTCCATAGTTTTTTATGTTTTATTGCTCCTTCAAATTTCTTAGACCGATTGCGCTGCTACCGTATCCCCCAAGTTTTTTTATGCTGTAATATAGCGATGACTGAAATTATCAACTGAAGCGAAAATGACGTACTATAAACGAAGCCAGTATTCTAGTATTTCCTTCACTAATGAGTGAAGAATTCCCTCTCTAAAAATAAGTCGTTGTTTTCTTGATAAGCACACACAGAAACTGTTGTCACACTACTACACTTTCCAAGCACAGCTTTGACGAAGCTGTTTTGTTTCCAATGCGATTGAAGTTTAAGTTTCGAAGTTTATCTGTTTAAGTTGCAGAGGTATTTAGCTGACTAGATTGCAACAAGTTCACTTTTTCCAGGCTCCGAAGGAGGCGAAATCCGCTGAATCGTCGGGTATTATGAGTTACAGTAACAACATTGTCTTTGCTTATCAGGAAGACAGCGACCTATTGATCAATGCCGAGGGTAATAGAGAGACGGTCCTGAGATTCACCATCTCAGCTCCCTTTGAACTTATGTCATCAAAATTACTCAAAAACCTACTGTATTTCAGAAAAAATGTTCTTCCAAGACTTAGCCAAAATCCATGTAGTTGTTCCAGAAAACCTTTTTTAACTCAAGGCAGTTATATTTAAATTGACTACCACATTTAGTAGACTGACTGGGCTTTCTCGTTGTTATCCTAAACTCAAGATATGGAAGGGCCTTGCTTCCGATTGAGAGTTTTTATTTTCCTCCTAATGTATGTGCTGTCTTGAAGAGTATCTGTAGGTGTGATGAGTGAACGAAATGCAAGTATGGTTGCACTCGTTGAAGAGCTGTTTCTGAAACCTATGCCGATGCTCGATAACAAGTTAAAAGTTATGGAATAGTTGGAAAGCAATACAATTGATATCTGAGAAAAAAAATCGCAGAAACCCTTAGAAATCCCCATGTTCTTGCGATGATCGATAAATAGGGCTCTCTAAATGACGTCTGACGTCACGAGCGCGTCATATCCGTAGTGTTGGGAAGCAGTTCGTTTCATCTGAGATGAGATGATGGCATGAGAGCCGGTTCTTCGTCGAGCTTGGTATGAACGTCATCACAACGTCATCTATGCTTCGAATCATGACACCACGAGAACGATGAAATCATGATAATGATCATGATGATGATGATGACGAGGACGATGATGATGACTAAGTTTTAAGTGAGCTATCCACTTGCCTGATGAAATAAACACCATACCGTATACTGATGGGTCGAATGTGCATAAGATATGATAAAGATTCGTGATTTAGTAGTTTTTCTTCTTCTTAACACCAAGGGAATTTTTTGGTGACCAGTGAAATTTGCAGTAGTTAATTAGGTTACTGGTGGACACTTAACATCGAAAGACAAATGAGAATAAAAGCGAAAAAATCTAGTGTTATTGATCAAATAATGTGAAAAAAGCAGTTCGAGAGATTTCGAAACCTCCATCATCAAAATCTAAACAGCAATATTTTTCGCCTGATCCAACTGCACCTGAGTGTTTTTTAAAATCCGTCAACAGTTCCCGCTTTTATGGAAAAAGTAGGACAGTTACAAGACAACCGTAGTACTTGTCTTCCGCAAACTGTCCTCCGTAATGACATCAGATCACAAATAACACGTTTACGCTTAGAACACTTAATTTCACGAAGCTACTACTTTTTGAAATTTGTACCAACGAAGAAGCACCAGCCTCCCGCAGCGATCGCTGAAATTTTACAACCGAGTCTTGCGGTAGCATGAAATCATCGCCCGCACCCGATAACGGTATCGGATAACGCCAGGCAAGTCTCTATTCTACCTTTTCACGTATTAGGGCTTCTCAGTGTGCTTCTTCTGCTCAACGGACAAAACAGCATCATATTTTTTTGGTATTACATCTGATTTTTTACTGTTTTTTGACAAGAAGATAGCCTCGAATATCTTTCCAGGTCCCATCGTAGTACAGATTTAGTCGTTCTCAACTTGTGTGGTTCTAGGAGGTGATGAATCCCTCCACGGTACATTGCAGTTCGACACCCAAGAGGTACATCTACACCCATCAAGCCCGCCCGGTGAGGCGCAGTATTCCATTGAGAGCATGATGTCCTAGTTCTTTAAAAATCTATGTGTGTTTTAGATAAATGGAATGCGTTGTAAACGCTTTTCTTCTTGAAAATTACACGCACTTACAAGTAACCATCAGAAATTTCCACATGTAAGTGTTAAATCTGGTTAATGAGACAAGAATCAGCATAATATCAAAAATATTTGTTGCTTGGTTGTTTCAAATTTGGTTCAGTAATTCGATCCTCCCTATATTGATAGAAGCTGCTTTGTGCTTTGGCAGAACTACTGATCCATCGTTTAGGCAGTTCTAGCGTTCTTCAAAACTGCTCATTAGGGAAAAAATCTCCCAGTGATTTATTTATGTCTTACAATGTACCCTTGCTAGGCTAGGCTTATTAAGTAATAAAAACCCCCGGTGTAGCTTAGCAAGGACATTTCCTAAGATATAAATTAGTTGCTAGTGACGAGGTTTATCGGATGGTCGTACTTTTGAATCCCCGAATGGCTTTGGCCTCAACGTGATTGAAGAGTGGTTGTAGGTGCCGAACAACGATATGTAGCTGTAAAGTTAATGCTTATCAGAGTTGATCAAGATCAAAACTAGTTTGACACTTTTCTTCATGATCCACGACAGTGTCCGATAACTATAGTGGCTATAGTTTTCGTTTTAAGAAACGCTAGAAAAAGGACATCATGCCAAAGGTGTGACGCTCTGGCAATTTGGTTGGAGAGCAGTCAATCAGTCAATTCTGTGATACTACCATCATTACAAGAATTCAAAGTTTTTCTTAATAAGAGACAGGCGAAACAAAGGACCCGTATGGTGTAGTGGTGAACGCGTTAGCCCTCGGAATGGGTAATAGCGCGTTCGTTGCCCACCCCTGACACCTGCGGTCCCAAGTTTTGCAAATAGCTCAGCATCATTATTTTTGAATTTCAGAAATTTATCATTTTGGAGTCCAAATATCGTTAAAGAAATTCATATCTTAATAGTTCTCGATGAATTTTATAATCAGGTGACACTTGCAGTTTGAAAAAAAAAGTAGTCTTCCGACGCAATAGAGTTCTTCTACCCTGCTGCTTCCACACCACTTTAACAGTGATGCGCGAAACTTGAAACTGTGGAATTTCCTACGAATATTTGTTGTTGTAGTGCTTCCGTATAAAGGGAATTGGTAGTGATCCCGATCATAAAGAGCACAGCACTGTTTCGATGCCGCCTCGTGCACACCACTACCTGAAGGATCCGGAAATTGGTACGAGACTTGTCAGAGAAAAGTACTCTCTCTGGCAATCTAAGTGGGAACGCTTTAGACCGGCTATGTCAGGACTCCAAGGATAATCGACTCGACTAGCATTTCACCACATTTAGAAAGAAGATGAAATTCTCACGAAGTACCCGAACTCATGCTCAAGAACGTGAAAGGCATTTGTAAATGATGGGTGCAAAGAAAGGCATACAATACAATAAGTGCGGGGGCCCGCACAGCAGATGTGAAGGACGGGTCGTGTAAAACAAAATAGAAAAAAAATGCTTCCGTGTCACGGATACGCCACGTATGAGGAACTTCCAGCCGACGAACTCACTTAGAACATCCTCAAATGATTTATAGGGGCTTAAATACTGACCAGAAGCGGCCGTAGAATGGTGAATAGATTCATAGATTGTGTTAGCCCTCATTGATAAGACGCATTGACTCATTCTTTTCGCATAAAAGCTATTATTATGAGCAAAACTTTGCGGAGCTAATAGTAGCTCATGTGTGCTCCACGTCAGCTCACGAAGGGCTTGATCTAACACTGAACATACGCGAGCTTCACGATAAAGGAGCGACCCATGGATGCCTTTTTAACAAAAAACGTAACAACTAAAACAAAAACCTCTTAGAATAACTGTGATGTCCATCGTGTTGCTTGACCAAAGCAAGACCATTGGAGCTATTTTGCAACTTTCCTTGTCTTGGTGACTAGCCATAAAAGTTGTAATAAGCTTCGATATCATCCACCAATCTTTCTTACAAATCTCATCACTTAAATGCAAAAAGAACATTTTGCAGCCACTTTACATTCACGATTACCTCAAATACGTCAAAAAACTTAAGAAAAGAAAATAAAGGTAAGAGCGGTGCAAGGACAATATGGGTTATTTCTATGGGATAGTCCGGTGTCATGAGATTTTCATAACCACTCGAGCTACGCTAAAAGTACAGTTGTCATAAATTTGTAGCTTACGGTTCTGTTTTTGTATTCTGCGTGTTTTCCAAAAATTTTTCGTTTGCAAATGTCGATTAAGAACGCATGTAGCGCAGTCGTTAGTAGTGGGCTGCATTGCACACAGGGTCCTCCCTTGGCTTAACTTTCGAGCAAACGAAAACCTCCATCCTTTCGGAGTCAGAAAATTAGTGCCAGATTTGTTTAGGAGGATAACTATACAGTAAGTAGTTTCAATGGTTCTACGAATGGAGTCCGATGCACGGTACACTCAACAGGGGATTGATCATCACTGAGCGTTTTATCCCGAACCTTTAGAAAGGAATTCTTAATGTGTTGTTAGTAAATGTTTCTTATGGCGTCTTTCATTAAGTGGTTTACTCTGTCATTATAGTTAGGCGGATGTTGTTGGGTGTATTGGATCAACTACGATGCACATGGGAATAAGAGCTGTAGGGAAAATTCGAAGTGAGGAGTTCGAGGAAAGGTTTACGTTCCGATATTTTGTCCTAGAGGAAAAAACTTATTGGTGCATAGTGTTAAATTTTTACATCAATCCACTGGAATCCATTCATTGCTGTTGGTGATGTAACGACCTGAAAAAAAATCGAAGTCTGGTCCCTTTCGACACTCAAGGAAGAAGAAAAAAAAGGAAATGGCAAGACTATTAATACAGCAGTCACATTCGTATTCGGGTGCTCATTCGTTTCCGAATTCCCTTTCCATAGAAGGAGTGCGGACGTGGTTAAGCGGATTAGTGAGAAATCAATGGCACTAGCTTTATCACCTTGCATTTTTGCTATATGTCATCCACATTAACTACCCATGATTTATAGATATTTCATACAAGCTCACTTGGATGCTCGAACAGCCCGTGCGAGTCTAGCTTAGTTTCCAATGGTTTCTTTCTCGTGCAGTCGTCGTATATGGCGGTGGATTAGTTTAAGCGAGTTTCATACCGTAATCTGCAGAATAACTGCAGCTTCGAGAACAACGAACCGAAATGGGTTTGAAACACGTCCACCCAATGTAAAGGTCGTCGTACTAGAGGACGGCTGCATCGTTGTGGACTTCACTCGGCGGTTCTTTTCGTCCACCTTTCGCCTATTCTTTTTATTACATAACCGGGCCCATTTTTGTTCCACTACCGATTTTTAATGTCCTGCCTTTCCAAGATGGGAAAGACTTCGAAAACCTGAGCTTCACATTTTGGCTAGATTGTGTGCGTTTCTGGTTATGTTTCAGAAGATGTCGTTTAAGCTATCTGTTAGTGGTTCACAGTGCCCTTAACGTGGTTGAATCATCAGCTCACATCTCCGCTGCATAATGGGACGCTGGGAGGATCGTCAAGTCGAGGAGGTGAGCGTGTGTATTCTTGGTTGCGTTAGTTTGTAGGTGGCTTCCGTGAAGAGCCCGAAAGCGATTCACTCTAATATCTTTCTTCTGCTTCATACCTCCTTCATGCTGTTCATTGAACGTCAGCGGTACACGAACGAGGTAGTCTTTGCAATCACGGAACCATTCAGTTGTATTTGTACACCTTCGCACCATGGGATTTTCATGAACTTGGTCTTCTTCGGTATATTCGTATTTCGGTCCTTTTTTAGAAAGATGTGACGTGATTACCAAGGCGAAGATTTGATAGGGATTTTCCATCAACACACAACCCTTTCTCATCCTAGTAGACCAACTTCATTATCCATTGAATTGCGGCAGCAAATAGCTTTAGCGACATGGTGTTGCCTTGCTCTTTTACTCTGGATGTGGTAAGTCGATGGAAAAAGCTGTATTTTCGTGGTGCCGTTGCGGGAACAGTCAGATAGAGCTCCTATGTAGAACGAGTCCACTCCTTGATTGACGAGTGCTGGATAAAGTTTTATTCGTTACTACGCTGTTAAACGCATTTTTCATAGCCTAAAAAACCAGGTGATATTCCCGACAAACTTCTATGACCACTGGTACGGTTTTGGGTGCGGTCCATGCGGCAAGATCCGTGCCGAAATCCTGCTTCTCAACTGGTTATGCCTCATGCAATGTCCTTGGTCTGCGCTACAGCACAATCCTTACGAATGAAGATGGAGTTAGAGGGAAAGCAAGAAGTTGGTCAGAAGTTTTTCATTATCGATGCCATATCATGGTGAAGAGTTTTAGTGATTCATCTACATTCATCTAAAGCCGACATCGAAACACTGTATTTGTACAAATCGCGACGGCATTTCTACAGACAGATACATTGGCTCCTTTTTGTGCTGCTTCCAACAATATCCTCTGGTTGTATCAATGTAGGTCTTCCTGCAAAGCTCTTCTGCAACAAACATGAATGTGGTGACCGCATCCAGTGCAAAGTAATAGAGTTATGAATGTGTCAAGGATGCACCACCTCCTCTTTGCAAGTATGATCGATCTCTTCAGTGAACCTCTCCATTAGGTTACTCCTGTGTTCAGCGACGAGAAGTCGTCTTATTAATGCCACAATTAATTTCGTAGATTACAGGATCTTCCTCGTTTCCTGCATGGTTTAAAGTCTTATCGCGGCTTCTGAGTGTTCCTGGGTTTTAACCACCATGTACAGTGGAAGGATTATCACTCATCAAAAGCATTCAAGATGAAAAAAGGGTTGAGACAGTGGCTTCCCCCAAGATTAGCTAAGAGTACTATGCTGCGACACAACTTGGCAAGATACACACACATCTGTCCTCTTAAGAGAGATGGTCTGACAAAGGGGGGATTCTATTAAAAGTGCTAGTCTTTTATTACCATTTGTTCGAGCAACTGAAATCTGGGCAGTGAGCGACATGATCTAGTGAAGAAGATTATTTTGGTGTCGGAAGGAGAAATTTAATAATGCCAGTGAACAGGAAATAATACAGGTAGCACAGGTAAATTTTTGAATAAATGGGAATTCTTCCCAACTAAACGCTATGACAGTTACAAATGCATTCAATATATTTTATGGATTCGTAGCTCTACTTAATATATGAGAAGACTAACAACTTTTTCGCCAATCAAATGCGGCCATATTTAAGATTGCTTCACGTTCTGCCGTATTCCCATAAAATAATAAAGAATAAAGCCTTCGGCGTTGATCAATATCAGAGGAATGCGCCATACATTTGACTTCATCAAGCACTCTTAGGTGTGGTTTAATGCATAGCTGGTTTACATAATGAATCGCGGTGGCCTGCCTATGTATCGAGTCAGTACTGCTACTCTTCCAGACAAGTCTGGTACCAATTTGCCGACCCCGGAGAAATAGAGGCCATAGTGCGTCTATGATGCGAGATCGAACCCATTTGTATTGCTGGGCGCCTCTATAGGGACGGCCGATATAAAAAAGCGGAAGAAAGCGGTAGAAAGGTGCTGCTAAGCGGTTGTCTACTCAAGCGATGGACCGCTCCATTGGGCCCTAACTCGATAAATCGATCTGTTTAAAGAGCTTTCTTGAGTTCCTGTGATCCGTTCAATCAACTATCTCGTAATGGAATTCACTTGCCGTACGTACGTTAACCGGCGAACTAGGATGGCATGATGGCTGAGCGGGAGTTTTGTTGTATTCCACTTCGACTTAGCTAGTTTTTCTTTCTAGTTTTTTTTTCTTCTTTTAGAAGGAAGTTCTGAATAACGTCTATTCGCTTTATCTCTCGAATCCAATAAGGCTAAGTGTTAGCCTAGCACTTGCTGATACGAAAACTTGCTATTGAAGTCTTGCTTCTTTTTGAAATCGGTCCGTATCATGCATCTCCTGCACCAAAAAACAAAAAGAACGACAACGGGGGCGGAACGATGACGCAAGACACATCCACAACAATATTTCCATGACGAACTGATAGAATATCAGACAGATGCATTCATATCATAGCAAATGTGATTTTAACGAAGTGTTTATCAAGATCTATTGAAAACTGGTTTAACCTCGAGCACTGGGAGGAATCCGTTCAACCTCGACAGAATGGCAGCACAAACCAGCACCCAGTCTACCTAGTACCGCACCGCATCGAACTGCAACGAAATATCTCGCCGTCTGACATATTTAGGACAATGTCAGACTTGACGGCCCGATTTGGTAATTTTCTCTAGAAAAAGCCTCGTAACAGTGCTAGGCGCTTTTTTTTCACCCCCCGCACGCACATTGTCGTGACCCCGAATTATTTTTCGAAAAGGATTATTCTGGCACGATATCGATTCTACTGTTTTCTTAACCTTCAATTCATCAAGAAAAAAAGAGGGAAACCAAAAGGCAGTCAGATTCCTGACCTCAGAAAGCTATGAAACGAAACATATCGTTGAGTTGGTCCATAAAAAACTGCTAGAGGTGAGAACCAGGCCGGCCAGTCGTCTGTCTTAACCGTAGATCTTGTGACAAAATGATTCACTGAATTATTCGTAACCAGCGAATTAATCCAATACACAGGCATGTCGCTCTCTTATATGAGAATTTTTCTACAAAAAGTTTTATCTATTCGATCAGTGAGGACGAATTATCGCGTAGCACAAACTTCATGTGAACTCGTCCTCAATGATGTTTCGGCGATCAGATCGACATGACAAATGACACCGCTAGAAAACGAAAGTTGCGCGAATATTCTTTTTGTGGTTTTTTTTGTGTTGTAGGATGACTAGTCGTAATTGGAACATATGAGAGGTCATGGCTAAAAAAGACAGAAACGTTATGAACTCTTCGGTTGGTGATATTACCACCTACTTCTCAACGTATATGAAATGCAGAAAACAGTGAAGAAGAAGACAAGGAACTACGACATATTCAACAAACCATCCAATTTATCTGAAGGAGCGAGTTCATTGTTTCCTCGCTAGATGTTTGTGTCACCACTTTCTCTACGGAGTATTTTCGTGGGTAAACCTAGAGAGACAGCGGCGCTTGTGGAGCAGCGGTCGGAGGCACTCTGTGATACACACATGGGATCGATCACCGCCCCGATGGCTTACCAACCCTTCCATACCTCCGGGATCAATGAATTTTGACCAGACTTGTTTGGGAGGATAGTGGCACTGGCTCGATACATCGATAGGCCACCACCGCAAGTCATTGTAAAGGCCAGATATCGTAGCTATCCTAACCAGTCGCCTTTATGAAGAATCACGCTAACCGGAACATAATGTCCCCCTTGACAGGTATTTCACGGGTCCACAAGATTCTTTTCATTAGGGACTCGAAAGTGACAGGTGTTTTCAGATTTTCACCGAAAACAGTCGCCACTCTTTGTCGAAAGAATGAAAGTTTGCTAACTTAAACTTGATCTCTCCCATGACGACGGAGATTTTATGGGTTTGACCCTACTTGGACTTCAGATGAACTTCCAGACGTTTTCTTTCCCTCCAAACTCCTATTCCATCACAGTTCAGTATCTTATCACAATGAGGAAGTAAAGTAAATTAAGGAAGATATGTATCCCGAAGCAAATGACTCTTTTTTATTTGCCTTCTCTTTATTTTCGCTGCTTTATGAAAACAAGTTAAGGGCGTGTGTGGCGCAGTGGTTGGAGGCGCCACTGCGACACACACCCCGCACCCATGGCCCATCAAGCCTTCCATCCCTCCGGGGTCGGCAAATTGGTACCAAACTTGTCTGGGGGGATAGCAGCACTGGCTCGATACATCGGTAGGCCACCGCGAGTAATTGTAAAGGCCAGATATGCGTTCAATCACCTCCAAACGATGCTTAATGAAGTCGAATGCATGGCGCATCCCTCAGGGGTAGATCAACGCCGAGAGCTTTATCGTTTATTTTTTTAAAGCTACAGATCTAATTTAGAAGATCTTAACGTAGGGAAAAAATGGTAGGTGCTGGGTACACAGACACTTGAACAGTTGTCTTGGTTGGATAGTGTGATAGCGGTGCGAATAAAGGGACAAGGCGTTCGGCGTCAATCAATCCATGAGGAATGCGCAATTCACGCACTGAACTCCATTGCTTCATAAAAAAAGGCGCGAAAAGGATGAAGACTTCCGCTCAAGAATTCGACCTCAATAAGCATCATGAATGTGATTTAATGCATATTTGATTTATGTAAATACTTGCGACGTCAAGCGATGTATCTTCTCAGTGTTTTTATGTACCCAAAAAAATCTGATACCAATTTGTCGAACCCGGAAGGGTGACCGGGTGACCGGCTTAGTTGGCCAGAAGCATGGCATCGAACTAATAATCAAGTGCTGATTGCTTGAAACTCCTAATACCTATGCTACGAGCTTCCCACCCTATGATGAATAACAGCACTATTCAAATTTGACCTGTTGCCTAGATAAGTTTGTTTTTGCTGAACTCTGAAGAAAGAATTTCCAGGGCGTTATCAGATCATCATTAGGTCATCAACGCATCGCTCACCACAGACAAAGGACAGTGGTAGCTTTTTGTTGATCGGAGGGATGTTTAACAATCAGGCAATGGTTTTGCTTCAGCATAACGGCGATCATTAGCATCTCGTTTCCTCTCACCTCGATTTCCAAGTGAAAATGACGGACAGAGTCGGAATTTTACTGGATTTTCCTAGTTTTCCATTACGATTCTTAAACAAATTTAATGATACTTTCACTAGATTTCAGATTCAGAAATGTTTATCAGGTGGAGTAAGACCATACAAAAACAGATGGAAGGAAAATCAACAACAAAGTATTCTAGTTCATTTGTATAAAGGCGACAATTAAGAAAGGCGAGCAGAGATGGAGATTATGGTAGCGAGTAGGAATAAAGTAATACTGTGGTGTTGTTTACGAAAAAAAAGTAATCAGATGAGTTGAGCAGTCACCAATAAAGCAGTAAACCATTGTTCTTTGAGCAAAGCACTAGTAAAAAGCAGTAGCGCTTTTCGTCCCTCAGCCATCCTGTAGAGTTCGTTCGCTTGAAGTTCACCAGAGTCAACAAACTAGGAAGTCTTGTGTTTTTTACTAACATTGTCTAAAAGTGCCACCCACGACCAGTTTGTTCAGACCTCTCGGAGAAAATGTGAGGCTTGTATGTTGCAGGCGAACAAGGGCTAAGTCCCATTTTTTTGCATTTCCTTGCTCCGGTTGTCGGTTTTCGGCAAAGAAGACCTACAGGATGTGATCTGCACACACGCATTTACACCAACAATCTCAAGGATGAATATCTTTACATATGCACAGAAGGTACATGGTAATGCAATACTGCAGAAATATAACTCCTGAGAAACAGGCGAAACGAGGGACCCGCATGGTGTGGTGGTGAATGCGTTACTCCCCGGAAAGGGAAAAGGATTAGCGCGTTCGTTCCGCACCGCAGACACCTGCGGTCGGAGTTTTGCAAATATCTCAGCAGTATAGGGAGTTATATTTCGCAACGTACCCTGTCACTAAAATGAATAGGCAGTAAATAAAAAAAAGGTTGAGACTGCAGAAATAGTTCAATTCCCAATTTGACTTGAGAATTAGCATACGTATATCTCTGGTTTTGGAGAGCATTTAGCTTCTTATCCGGCGCCATTCGAGAAGAGACTCCTAGTAGGGGTTTCGATGGCTGGGTTACTTAAGGATTTTCGTGAAAGAGAATCTCATAGAGGAGATTTCACCATTGATCGCTCTGGAAATATACACAACTCCCTTTTAATTCTGAAAAGAAAATGGAAGGGACAAATTCAATCGAATATACGATGTTTGAAGCGCAAAGGCCGCAATGGCTTACATTGATGGCGTATTCGCTGAGACATCAACGCTTTCTGTTACAAGAAATCCCGCTTGCTAAATCCCTTCGCTGTTCAGAAAACGACACGTACCGTAAAAAAGACTATCGCGGGCTTCGAAAAGTCAGAACTATGTTGTACCTATAGAATCTGATGGTTTTCCAATTAGTGAAGCTCGCTACAAATTGGAACATGTTTACTGTAAGTTGTGAAAGGCTGAATGATCTCGCACACGAATGCATTGAAATCACTGAACCGTAGATGAAATTGTTCCAGTCGACTATTATGCTAGCACAATGAGTGCTTGATTACTAGAATTATGAAAAACGAATTAGGGCATATGGCAGTCTATGGTGTAAAATGTACAGTGAGATCTTCGGCTTGTTAGCTGTCGTAATTGGTCCAGCCATTCTCATTCTCTAGAGCTGAGAATCCCTAGGTTCCAAATGTTTAGTGTTTATTTCCTTTTACTGTGTTCATTGAGAAAACTTGAATTGTCCGTTAATTTTATGTCCCTCACTGATGATCGTTTGAATAGCCACCGTATTCCAGCTTGAATTTGTTCTTTTTATACTGGACCGATGTAGCGCAGTGGTTGGAAATGTGCTGCAATTCGCACGAGGTCTTTGGTTCGATCTTGTGCTTCGAGTAAAACGAAAGTCTCTCGCTTTTCCGGTGCAGTAGATTCGTTCTAGATTTGTCTGGGAAGATATGAACAGATTTGATGTTGCCGCAGCTCCAGAAAATTATTGCACTGGCGAAATATCCATTCAGTCCCATCAAAGATGCCCAGGTAGGGTGAATGGCGTGTCTCTAAGAATGGGCATTCATTAGCCTAGAATACTATGTTTCTACTATCCATCATCCCTTAAGGAAGTCGAATCATAGACAAAGTTTACAAATTCATTTATACAACTGTTATTTCCTCGTGCTCAGACGTGTCAATGTAGCTAACCGTGTAAAAGATCATCTGCGAACGAAAAAGGCCGAGAACGTTCTCTCTTTCGCTCTCAATCATTTTTTTCCAGGATTTGCCTTGTATGAAGATAACAGTTTTTTGTACGTTGCAACGTTTTTCGCTCTCGTTTGCGAAATTTTGCTGTACTCACACCACCGTAGAGCGAGCGTCCTTGTCCCTGTTCGTTGTCGTTTCTTTTTTTTTCGGACTTCTCCGACCTTGGAATGCCGTCAATACTGACCCACATCTATTGCCGGACTGTCACCACCATCATCAGCACCAAGCGGTGTAGATGTAGCATCGGAAAACCTTAAGCCGTCAAGAAATCAAGCATGGGACATGAAATCTTTTCCAGAACTTCACAAGAGTGTCAGAGAGTCGTCGTACGCATCGCCAAGTCTTGGCGACTCTCTATTGGACTGAAATCATAAAAAACATAATATCACGTGCCACAACCGGCAGATTACCATGGCAGCTGATCACCATTGAAGATCTAAGCCTTCCAAGAAAGATGTTCTACTGGTTAAAGGAGCTGTGAAACGTGTGATAATGTATAAAATATGGTTATTAATGTTACATAAAAGTGTACCATTGGTGATACTTTTAGTGTTAGTAGTTCACTAATATGCAAAACTGATTAGTGGTGCTAACAAATTTAGAACCTAGGTAGTTTTATGGAAGCGAACACCCCCGTATGCTGCTTGGATTGCTTTTAGCTTTCAACTAAATCGTGTTCGATATCATTTCAATAAGTTCAAATGCACATAAGTCTAGACCGCAATCGTTTGAGAACAAAGAACGCTCTTGTGGTGAATTGTTAATAGCTTGTTCTTTCGCTATACGGTCCTGTTTCGATGATGGAAGAACTCTTAATAAACATAATTCGACATATCTACATCGATTGTGGCAGCTTCAAAAGTCACCGCATTCCATCAAGAACATAGCATATTTGGCCTATACTTGCGGTGACCTACCGATGTATCAAGTCAGTGTTTTTGTCTCTTAGGCAAATCCTGCTAACCATTGATGGAGGACTTAGTTTTCCGGGGCACGGAATGGAACGACAGACCATGTTGTTGTGGAAACCTTCCACTACTACGCCTCCAGCACGCAAAAAGCTTCTTCTCATTGTCCTGAAAAACGAATAAGCATCTGCAAAGGTGTTGGTTTAAACACTAAAGCATATTACTAGGTCATTTTATTTTATTCAGTAGAAGGCTAATGGTCACCATAGCTCTTGGATGACAGTGTTGGCAACACCGTCGATTACTTCATGTGTGTGCGAACGTTACAAATCCCTCATTACTCTACTAGAGTGATCGAAAAATTAACAGGTCATAGATTTTTCATAGGCGCACCTTCAATGACTCATGAAATTTTCATGATACGATAAACTTTGTTCAAAGGCAAAAGTGTTTTTCCAACTTCCATATCCTCTCAATACAATCAAATAGTTCCGATGATTATACATTAGAATGCCTATAGGAATTCCGTAACCTGGAGCGGCGGGAATCCCCGTGACATTGTCGACGGGCGCTCCAACCTGCCTTGACCTGAAATCTACTTGGTCGGCAAAATGTATTTGAGAACATGAACATCACATTTCATGAAATCGTCCTGAAATTGTTTGCTTTTAGAGTGATTATTTTTCTAGTTTACAAAGATATTTTCCGATAGTTTGAATGAAAAACGTTTTCTCCATGACTTCAAAATCGTCCCTAACATTGGTAAAACCCTTAGTAACAAAGAGGTCTCGGCTGGCACCATTAAAGTCTCCACTCGCTTCTGTGACGCATCAAAACCGTCCAAGGAATTCGCTTGGTCTAAAAGTGTGAATAGTCTAAACTGTTGTTACAATTTTCTTTCGAGGTTTTATTTTCACTAAGACTCAAGAGCTCGTGCGAACATGGATAGCTCATCTTCCTGTATTTAAGAAAAAGAATATACTTACAGATTGTTGGGTTCTGAAAAGGCTGGTTGATGCTGAATTGTTAGCGTCGACCACAAACTGTCAACTACGTTCTTCCACCATTTTATTTTAAGAAATCGGCCAAGCGAATGGGAGAATCGGGAAAAGATACAATCTGAGTAGATGTAAGCGAACTCACGGATGTGGTTGTAGAGGTCTTTCCGGTAGAGAGTAAAAATAGAGCTAATGTAATGAATTCCATATCTAGAGAAAAATAGGTGGATCGTTTTGAAAGGAGACTAACTTCTTATCTAAATTTTGAGTTCATCCATATCTCAAGCAGTCGTCGAATACTTTGCAGAATACTCACCAAATATATTTCAGAGAGGCATCGTATCGGAATCCGCTAATGTTCTCTTTGTGGAAATTCAAGTAAACTCGGCAGTTTATTCAAGATGACATTGTTCGAGTCTCTCTTCACTCATTCATTCATCATCCTCCGCCTCGAAGCTTTTTTGCTCCGTGCATTTGAAGTGTTTTCATCTTTATCGTCATCTCTTTTTTCTGCTCAATGATTCGTATTGTTTGCCAGTCGACATTGGCACAAGAAGGGAGGACATTGCATTGAATGTTATATGCTGTGATGTAGAGACATCTGCTCATAATCATTGCCAGAGGAACACTTAATAGAACCCTCTAGAATTTCCCGGCCTTTGAGTGAGGTGTCATTGATGCTATTGGCTTATGACATTCCAAGCGTAGTGGCCCAATGGCAAAAATCTCAACTCGTCAAAATACTCTCTCTAATAATCCACTTCTTCTAAAATTTTCAAAGCACTCCCTTTTATTGAACTCGTTCCTGATTGTTCTTTTTAGGCTTTTTGGTTGACATTCGATTTTTTTGATTTCCCCATTGTTTCAAGTCTGATTGAGTTTGACTCATGTAAAAAACTTCATTCTAGCGAAGAGTACTCATGGTCTAGCATAGATATATAGGCTATACCCCTAACGATCATAAAGTACTTTTATTGAGCCCATATTCTCCCACAGAACTTTTCTAAACTGGTACATAGATCAAAAAAAATGTCCATCTTGACTTTATGAGAAGAAGTTGTTAAAGCTGGATTAGAACATCGAAGCTTTTGAAACTACAACGATCCTGAGATATTTGCAAAACTCCGGACCGCAGGTGTCTGCGGTAGAGAACGAACGCCCTTTTACCCTTTCAGGGGGCTAACGCGTTCACCACCACGTTCACGTTCACGCTTTTGAGACTGTTTTTTTAGACTTTAACCACGAAAAAAAACCAATAAAGACTATATACACGCAGTATTTTTTACCTGAAGTGTTAGTAATCTTGTTAATCGTAGAGTAACACAATACAAACTAGCAATAATGAAGTTCATTTGTCTTCGTTCACTACCAGAGCTGGTCTTTGGGAACGCTTTCTTCAGAGGACCCAAGAGCATCACACTTTTGGAAAGAAACCGTTTCCTCCACTGTTCTTGACAGAAAGGAAGGTCACTGGCAGGCATCGGGGCCCATTATGAGACCATCTACTGGGGTTGCAGACGAAAATGTTGAGCTCCTTCTTACCTGGGCCAGTTCTACAACCCAAACCTCACTCCCACCTCATTGCGAAACCCAAAAACAATCGTTAGCCACAATAAAGCAGCATCGACTCTTCTTTTTGATATTTTTTGGATCATTCCATTACATCATGTCCACGTCATTTTTTTCAAAAGAGTGTAGAACTTGAAACGGCGAAACTAACAAATCTGATAAAGAATTTTCATCAATTATCGGCAGCCTCCAAATGCACACCAGCATTTTCGTCATTATCTCCAGATCTAGGTCCTTGCGGCCTACCAGAACCTACCATTGTAACGATGATCACAATAAGTTCTGCTCTTTCGAAGTGTATGGCTGCTGGCTTTTCGCTGGTTAGCTGCCCATTCCCATCAGCGTTCCAGATAAAGATCGACGCAATCGGGCTTGATCTCGAAAAGGCGCTCATTACACTCCACAAAACTGGCCTTTGTTAGCCGCATCAAACAACGTCGCACGAGCGATCAGTTGGAAATCGTGAATAGAAGGTCTATGTGGATAGATGGATAAGGCAGGAAACTGCTCGACGCCGAGTAGAAAATCGCCTTAATCTATCGGGACGATATGATTGCCGAAGTCAGGAAGTGGTCTCTATGAAAGAGAATTTCAAAGCGAGCCTGATGAAGTACAGCTTGTTACGTTGAACTATGTGAGTAGAATCTTCAGCAAAGTTTCAGAAAAAGCCTTAGTTCCATGTTCCCATTGTTTCCATTGGTTTTCATGATATGTTTCTTAAATGTCATAATTACTTTCAAGATGAGGCGTTTACATTCGAACATTTTCGATTAGTTTTCCGTAAAGGATAAAGAAGATAATGCTCTTAGCGTCGATAAACCCTAAAGGATGCTTCATGCATCCGACTTCATCCAGCATCGTTAGAGGTGTCTGAATGCACATCTGACCTTTAAAATGACTTGCGGTGGCCTCCTGCCGATGTATCGAGCCAGTGCTGCTATCCTCCCATACAGGTCTGGTACCAATTAGTCAACCTTCGAGGGATGGAAGGGATGGTGAGCTTGGGTCCCCGGATCGCTCCCATGTGTACTGCAGGGCGTCTCTAACCCCTGCGCTAAAACAGCGTCCAGTTTTTCATAGGAAGAGATGGTCAAAACCTGTAGACTGATTCTTTTGCTATCGTTTTATAAACCTGCCGATTTTAAATGCATCAATCTTCGTGTTAGCAGTTTGTCTTTGATAAAATCTGATGTAGTTGTTTGTTATGAGGAAGACGTCCTGCTTCTTGAATCTGCTTTAGTGAACTTGTCTCATAGCATCGAGTCGTGGGTGGTTGTTCATGTTATCCAAACATGAGATTAAAAAAAGCGTTTCACACCTCGTGCTACAAAACTCTCGCCATATCCGTGCCACAGCGGCCTTGGCGAAATAAATCCGCTGTCACGTGCTAAACAATGATTTCAATTCCGCGGTAGACACATGACTTACGGACACCTCGACACTGCCAGTTCTGACTGCATTTTTCAGAGATTTTATTCCATTTAAGAAAAATGCGAGGGGCCAAGAAAAGACCTACCACTGAGAGTGATGACCAGGAAAAAGAACTAGTACGGGTATAGATAGGTGGAGTGTATGCATAGATTCTCTCCTGTCACTGTTCCTATTTCTGTGATAACAACACGATTTCACCGTTGCATCCTTACTCAAACGAACTTTTAAGTTAGAGTACCAAGAACTGTGCTTCTTATGCATCATATAACGCTATTATAAAGAACCAACTAATTCTCGCCTAGGAAATTTACGGGGTTACATCACCTTCGAACCTTCTATACTCATCTCGTGGACGTTCCGTTATCGCTAAAGAGCGTACGCGAAGCCTTCATCATAATCAGATTTCAAAACGATCGTTAATGTTTGCAGTTGCTTTCAGTCTACTAATTACAATATTCGTTATATCTTCCGCATAAAATGCTTCATGTTTCTACTGAACGAACGAAGCCATCAATCTTTAGCCCGTTCCGATTTCGACTTGAATCATTCGAATGAAGGGTTCTCTTACTCATTCCCTATCAAGTTTCCAGGTTTCTTGTTGCGCAGCCACCACTCGATTTCATTTTTTTCCTTTAATGCTTGCGTTTGCTGACGATTTTTCTACTAAATCTTTGATTTTCATTCGTGACTCCTGCAGATTGGTGTTGTTATCATCACGAAGCCGATTCATCTTCAGCATTACTTGTCAAAAAATATTTCACAGTTGGTCATTACTTCCACTGTAGGATTCAATAATGCTATAGTATACACAATTCCTTAGGAAAGAAGCTATCCTAACAAGTAGAAGCCAAAAATCTTAGCATGCAACTGAGCAGATAGAGGATCTTGATGCGCCGTGACATCCCAGCAATCTTCAGCGAACTACTCGTCATTTCTTGCTGTTTATTTCCCGAGCAAATATGCTGAAGGAATTCAGCATTCCAGCTATAGTCTTTTCTTCCTCTCCTTCTCTTCTTTTTAAATTTTCATAATTTCGTTTTTTTTTCATTTTTTACTCATTCCTCAATGTTCATAGCGCAATATATGCCGTTGGTAAAAAGTCACCATTGAAGAGAACGTCATCATTAGGTGAGGATTTAGCCACTTCGCCAATACCAAGAGTAACCAACTTTAGCTCGAAAATAATCGAACTGCTCCAACAAACCAATAATGATCAGTCATTGATATCGACAGTACATAATTAGGATGATTTGAGATGCCTCGCAGGCAGAACGTTCATTTTTTTTGACGAATGTTTAGGTAATAGAAGATAGAGCACAATGTGGAGATGTTACAACCAAATAGGTACTACCAGGAAGGAAGGAAAAGCTCTTAGCGACAAAATCCATGACTAAAAAAATAGAAATAAATAAGAAGTCTCTGAAGTTTTGATGAAAGGAAACAATCTAGCACAGTGCATTGACCAACCTACTTCACTCGGCCTACCAGCTCAGTTATTTGGTACAAGAATTCTTCCAATTCTTTACCACTTAGCGGAAAAAATGGGCTGAAATTTCAGTCAAATGGAAGTACCGATGAGATATACACAGTGTACCATTTGCTATTCTTCGTGAAGATTTTCGTGAAGATTAAGTCGCCCATACCATGCCATTCTTCGGATCTGTTTCTCCAGGAAAGTAGCGCCTGTAAGACTCGGCGTAATACGTCTAAAAACACAATTAATGATGTTTAAGCCAGAAGAATTCACCACTGAATTCGGAAAGAAAAAACGACTTGGCTTCGAATCGGAATGGCGAGAAGACGCTGAAGATGAAGCGCTCGTGGCCAGCATGAAGAAGCTGTATCCCTACCCGAACGAATCTTAGTGGACTACATGTGATAGAAAACGAAATGAAAGAAAAAGTGGGAAGGTCTACATTTCTTGTGAAGACGAGTCGTCAGCAGGGTTATAAATATCCATGCAAAAAAAATGTGCTAGAAATCCACCACAGTTCTTCTAAAACTATTTATTGTTAATGATTTTCTAAATGACTGAACTGACATGAGGTTGGCATGAGAACTTTATTCTTTTACAAAAGTTTTAATCTACTATTAATAGTATTATAGTGTTTCTCCGTTCCTTTTCAGGATATTGATCAGCAAATAATCTAGTTCGTTTCTTGTCATGGAATTGCATGTATAAGCGGCTAATCTAGTAAAACTGACTTCCAACTACTTCCGTACTCACTGTGATAGAACAATCAGAGCAGGTTCATTTCATAGCGTTACTTTTTTAAGAACTAATTTTTCAATCAGTGCTACTCGTAAGAAACACTGCATAGATCCATGCCGAATCTTTCAGTT
This sequence comes from Angiostrongylus vasorum, assembly GCA_018806985.1. Lineage (NCBI taxonomy): Eukaryota > Metazoa > Nematoda > Chromadorea > Rhabditida > Metastrongylidae > Angiostrongylus > Angiostrongylus vasorum. Next base: position 1,613,319 of record JADANN010000420.1, read on the forward strand.
GGCCACCGGTTAAGAGTTCTCCAACAGAAGACGGTTTACTCCTTCATCGAGTATTTCCAAGTGATCTATGAATTGTTTATCTACTCGCACTATAATAGAAACAACATATAAGTTCCGGTCTTCAAAGGGACTGAAGATAAAAAACTTGGAAAAACGTTACACATGCGCTCATTTTGGATTAAAATAGTCCGCCGATGTCTTTGCATTTTTTGGGTGTGACTCATCGGTGGTCTCGATCCGACTTGACATTCACTTCTATTTTCCGTGTAGGAAATATAACTATACATTAAGCATTCGGGCTTTCCTTTTACTGCATTTTCGATGTTTTGTTCTCATCCTACTCTCTTAAGAGTATTCGTCTGCTACGTGAGTTGATCTAGTGTGGAATGGATATCTGAAGTTAATGAGATGAAAGTCTATCGTTGTTGACAACAGAAATTGCATAGTCTCCAAACTAGGCGCTGTTTATCCTGACACGATGGAACGAGTGACCTTGGATATACCATATAGATATAGGGATATAACATTGCCAGCCGCCGACTCCTGAAATATCTATGTCCACGGTGGTCCACAGCAGTTCGCTTTGATGATGCTCGCTAATTATTCGACTTTGACTTTCTCTATGTCTTTGACCACATAAGTTAGTTCACGTTTTCGGGATTCCAGTGGACTAACTTGTTAGTGAAGAATGAGATCCGTATTAAACTCTTTGGATACCGTTAATTATCAATCTCGTATTAACTGGTCAGTCTAACCTGTTCCACGATTCACCATCGCTACAACCGAACCAGTCGATTCCTGCACATACAAACACACATACACATTACATATTCATATACACAATGACAAACACATATACACACATGAACACACATACACCATACATGTGTACATCCATGCACACGTACATACACACATGCATACATACACACATACGTACATACACACACACATACATACATACGTACATGCGTGCATACGTATATGCATGCATGCATACATACATACACACATAAAGTCAGACGCATACACACACGCTGTCCTCTGATCGGCACGCCAAAGTTTTTTTTCAGAAATCTCAAGTAATCCAATATCAAGTGGTGCCTTTTCCGATTAATCTAATGATTCGATTAATTTCGAACTCTTTTGAGATTACTTTGATCAGACTATCTCAAACATGAAGTTGTAGATGCTTATTACACCGTTGTCAACAAGAAGCCAAAATCTCTTGGTGTTTTGCAGTTTCGAACCGATGTGACGGAAGCTTTTATGCTCTCAGTTGTTAATAGTATTGTAAAGTAACGAAATATTATGATTGTCTTCGAGATTTAATAATGCCCCCGAGACTTTGGATATCACCTCTGCAATTTTTCATAAGTCTAAAATCTTAAGGATACAGTGTTTTCAGCGATTTCTCTGAAACAAAACTTCGTACGATCTTTCTTTATCATCAAATGAAATCATATTTCCAATCCAGTACTTTCATAGTAGGAAGTGCCAGTGATATACACCAGCTATCATCGATGGGCTATTCTGTGGAATTTGGCATGACCACCAAGTTATTATTTCTTTACAAAGATTTACAATGATTAAGCGTGCTCTCTAACAATATGACAGTCACGGAAATCCTACATTTGACATTGGTAAGGGAACTTTCATTGTAAATAAATGTTCTTAAATGATTAAAATCTCTGCACTTCACGGAAATCTAAATCGTTATCGAATACCTTATCTTAATTAAGAATAACTAAATACTATTCGTAGATTTTCCGTTGTTTTTCGAGTTTTTCTCCCGGATAGGTTGCTTTTTACCCAACCAATAAGAACCAGCTCCCGTCTGTGAACAGTCACAAATCCGGACATCCTGGTGCGTCACCAACTAATAGCTCATTACGGAAAACATTGAGCATAGTTTCAGAATATTTCTAAAACCGTCCTGAGAATGAATTTGAGCTTATGCCACTTCAACGTCAGACAGAAATGGGTGGAGCCGAATGGGGGCACAAATGGGCGGAGATAAATGGACGTGGCGTTGGTGGTGATGGTGGTGGCGGTGCTACTGTCTACCAGTCTCGACTTCACCGTCAGCTCCGACCGTAGCTAGACGGCTAGCCGCTGCAGCAACAATCAGGCTTACGTAAGCCGTACTGTCAGAATTCATATTCTACTTCTGTGCCATGGCATCTCAAACCAATGACCAGATCATCAATCGTGCTTCTTTCGTTGCTTATCCAATCTTATTCCCTTCACAAGTACTTCGCTCTTAGTTCTGCGCCTGTAGTTTCGCGTTTTTTTTTCGCCATAGTAACTCTTTCAGAAGACTATAATTATGCTACCTGATAGTCCATCACCTCGTGCTGCTCTTGCTTTATCAGATCTTCAACCTCAAACTGGTGCTTCAACGTTTGCCGTCGGTACTGGATCTGGTAACTGGTATGTACTGGAGTTTTTAGAGTTCTTTTCACGTAGACTTGTTATGTGTCTCCCTTGTTTCATAGATAAAACATTGGTCAACGACACAAAGATTCTGTTAAAACTTGCGTACATCTTAATAGAGCTACTATTTCTGCTTCAATTAACTCATACAACTATGTCTTGATAAATGTTGTGGTGCTAGAGGCTTTATAGATATACAAAAACCGTATGGATTCTGTCGTATTATATTAGTGCTTTACTTCGTTCTTCTGTAGTTGTTATAAACAGTTCACACCATTTTATGTGGTGTTGTTGTGGCTTTACAGCTCTGTTTGATGACGCCTTCTTTCCGGGCTGTAGAACACCTTCTGTCTTCTGTTAAGTTTGTCGTCGATGTTTTATGCACGCTGACGTCTAACCAAGCTCGCTATCTTTTGTGCGAATCATTGCGTAATGCTTATATGAAGCTTACGGAAGACTGGTTCGCCGCGGCTAACAAGTGACCAGTTGGCTGTCGACGGCGAGAACGTGCTCGATCACGGATATTATAGCCTCCTATCGTAAAATAAGGCAATTCCTATTTACTAGTAAGAAGCATTTTAAAATTTTAAACACAGAGGGAATGTCCACATAGATCCTCTATGAAGCCAGCGTTTAAAAGAAGCCGTGGAACGCCAGACATATTCTTTAATGGAAGCCGATATTTTTTGCAGGTACACGTTCTACGATGATCATGTCCTTTCTGAGGAGGACTTACCATTCGCGCTGAAAATTCAAACAAGTGCTGAAAGTAGTAAACAACATCTCCGCACTTTCTTTGGCGCTCATCCTTTCAATTATTTCTATTAAAATAATTTTTCATCCGCTGTGTTAATTTTTTTTTCTTGCCTTCTGTGCTGTTGTATCACTGAACAAGAGGTGCCACCAATGCTTTGACTTCTCAAATTGGTCGAATTCAGTAAGATTCAAACAGAAATGGTAGGAAAAAATATCAAAACTGTGTATAAACGCACTATTACGTTGACATTTACAAACCAATAAAGTCAGTATCTCCTTTTTATGGATTTTATGCGAATCATAAGGAAATTTTAGGTCAACACACGGTGTAGGCGGTGTTGGCGGCGACTCGTTCTTGGATAAAAACAGCAACGGAGGAGGACTTCTCGGTAACAATAGACAAAATGTGAGTGTAGACCGTAGATTCACCATCTTGTATAACACAAAGTTACACAAGCGTTCAAAAATTCTTCTTTTTTAAGTTGTTCAAAACCGCTAAGAGTGGTTAGAAAGTGGATTTTTAAATGAAGATAGCGCTGTTCCCGAAATTAGGGAAGCCGATGTGACACTTCAAGTTTTTTAATGTTGGTCTTCAAAGGACTTATTTTATGCTTGAGATCTCAACCTAATCACTGTAACACTCTAACTGGAACAATTGGTGCTTACATATACAAGCAACGGTGAGCATGCGAACAAATTTTTTAACAGTGCAGTCAAGCCGAACAACACTTAGTTGAACGCTTCATCTGAACAAGCACAGAGCGATAGAGCGTGTGAAAGCTTCCAGTTCCAAATGAGAGACGAAGTTTGAACCTCGGCGATTTCTAGACACCAACCACTCTCTCTCATAATATAATAGTTTCATTTGCAATCGTCCATTGTCTTTCAACCACGGACAATCCGGAGAATAGTGGATGACCTAATTGTAGCAAAGCTTCCCTTTATAAGGAACACCACATTTTAGGACCGCCCATTCGATTCGTTCTTCAATAACCAAGGCTCCTACGGTTGCGCATCATCGTCAAGTTCCGGTGGTGGACTGTTCTCGCGAAAATGAACTCCAGGTAAGCGTTGAATGGGTAAAACGAGGACCAACTGATCTCCATCTATCGTTACTGATTGGTTGGTTGACCTCGTGGTCGTTTTTTGTTAACTTTGTGTTTTTTCTGGCGCATTCCGCCACATTCAAGGTTATTCAGCGCGTAGTTTTACCCTACTGACCTCTACACCATAGCCAGCAAAAAACATTACCGTCACTTTGAGCGGGATTAAAAACTCAATGCAGTCAACCCATCTGCGCGAAGGTATTTCGTGCGAGCCGCGCCATATTTGAGAGACTCGCTAGCTGTAAGCTGAGCGTACCCTGTGATCGACATATAAATTAACCACTATTGGTGAAGACAATTTCACTTTACAGCTTTGCTGACGTTGTTGAACCATCGCTTAAAAGGAAAACGTAGAAGATTATGCATTAACATATTTTTCTTTTGCAACCGACTCCATTAAGCTTCGTAGAGCTGATTAAATACGTACTTAGTCCAAACAATGACTAGTGGTGTCTTGACATTATCCTCGCTAGCAAGTCAGTGGCGAATTCGCTTATACCGGAAGAAAGGATGAATTGGTTTTTTGGGTCGTGGAATCAATATGTAACATACTCGTTTGCACATACATACTTCAGCGAAGTGATGGCACGATATAACATGAAGTAGTGTTTTTCATGATCCTCATTGAGGATTCTGGAAACATGTAGTTGGAACTTGTGCAGTCTATTAGAAAAATACCCCCATTCGGTCTACTTTCAGGTTTTTCCACTTGTTCATCCTTGTAATTACTCTTTCTTCTTTTGTTCAAGGCGAGGTTAACTTGCCCGCGTGCCATGATATCCCAGAAGTGTTATGTTGTACCGAACGTGTGTTAGGTGAGTCACAGTTATTAGTTAGTTGCTTTATGTATCCGATACGACTTATGACATCAATGATATCGTAATCAGGGCAATCAATTCCACATAAGAATAGAAACACATATTTCGGGATCTTATGATTTGACAGATCGCCGACGTTGTCTATCTGAAACTCTTTCTTCACCTAGGACTCACGGATAGTAGGGATGGTGAATGATTAGTCATGATACCACTTACGTGATTCTGATGGTGCCCTGGGAATGGTAGAAAATACGGATTGGCTTATTAACTCCTAGGATTGCTATCACATTATCCGAGTCTTCTTATGTCCAGCTTTATCAGTCTTATAACTTCTACAGCTTGCAGACAAAGTGATAGTTGTGACAAAATGACACCCTTGTGGAATCACGTAGATCCTTCATAAATTCCGTTCGACTAATATTTTGTCGCTTCGCCAAGATTTTTTCCCTCGAGTATTCTTGATAGGGCGATCTCGTCTCATCACGTCATGGGCAGCCGTCAGCCGTTACAGATCGGAAGGAGATTTGTCATCTTGCGATTAGGTTACTATATGAATGGCGACGATTTTTTCATTGAGCTATTCTTCTCTGGGACTCCAGAATGATGTGAAAGAGAAAGTGACAAGCTTATTCTCAGCTTGGAGGAGCGTGATGGTGGGGCGAAGTTGCGTTGTACAATAATGGTTCGACACCCAGGAACACAACCCAGTCACGTTGAGGCGGGAAAGTCTTCAATATAATAAAGAATAAAAATATGAGCAAAAATGTAGAACAAGAACAACATAGAGCCGAAAAACATGCATTATAAATCTAGAACTACACGGCTGCTTAAGTAGCTCATTTTTTCACGAAGGACCCTGCAGGGCGCAGCATACGTTTCATAATTTTCCACATTTGATTGCCATTTCATTGTTGGGTAAGAGCCATATACCTGGATATCCAAGAAGGTCGTGGTAGGACATTATGAAATCCTCACCACACATGCTCACCAGCTGTTGTTGATTAGACAGAGGTTCAGCACGCTTACAAATAGTCTTCTTCCAATATGACGTCTTCGGTTATTGATTTTACTGTTAGGGTGAACTTTCGCATAGAAAGGTCGGATTAATTCTCAGCTTTCTGGCGGCTTCGACGGTTGAGCGAACCGTCGTCTACCGTATTTTGACACCAAGGAACATATTTCTAGGCTATCAATGAGATGAAGACAGTTATTAACACCAACCTTTAGCAACCTAGAGCCCATACCGACTAGTCGATAACTATATAAACATATGTATCTATATGTATATAAAGAATTTCAGATAAGTGTTTAACTGGTTGTATTGACTATGTGACGGAGAAGTGCCCGCATAAACTCGAAAAATTCGACGCGATTCAGGATAAGAAGCTTTTTCAGATAATAAGGTGAAAAAAGGCAGATATTTTACGAAAATTGCTTCAACCATCTAACCAAAAAAAGCCGAGGGGATAAAATCTAAGCGAATAAATGGGATTTCAAATCAGCTAACAGTTGTTGTGCTAGGGTGTGATAAGTATTATGTCAGACTATGCAGCAGGATTTTCCGTAACGCAGAGAAGATTGCTGTATTAAAGGTAAACATTTCATTTTCTAGTTATCGGAAAATGATATCCATAGATCGAAAGATAAGAAGACCAAAAAAAGACGTTATTCTAAGAATTTCTTCTTTCTGAAAGATTCCTTAATGGAAAAATCCAGGTTGATGCGCAGCTAACGAGAGGTTCGCGCGCATCAACTGTTACCGTTCGAAAACTACTCCCCCACCACCACGAGCTGATGAAGAATGGATAGACAATTCAAATAGGCGCCGAGCACCAACTGGTGAGTATTCAAGAAATTTTTGATCTTCTTTTTTTACATCATATGGAAGGATGTGTGTAGCGCTGTGGTTAAAGTGTGCCCTGCAAGAAATACGAAGTCATTGGTTTGATCCCGCATAACGTGTAAAAACCAAGCCATCAATCTTCAAGCTCCGTTAATCATTAGCGGACTTCTCTGGGGGTTATAAGAACACTAGGATAGTTATTCGATTGCTTTCTTCATGAAGAAACACGTGGTTGTTATTGCACTATTTATGAGCAACATCTGACGTTTCGGAGGATTTCGCCTTTTCGGAACTAGGAAAGCTCGATTTGATTGCAATCTGATCACCCAAACACGTCCACAACTCCAAAAGCAAAGCAGCGAAACTGAATTTTAAATCGCAGTAGAAAGAAAACACCTTTCATGCATCCATCCTTTTTGTGTGACTTATATACGCCGAGGGGGGACGGAAAGCAGCTGGCTCCCATTTTTGAACGTTCGTATTGACCTATCAAAAGCCATTATGTAACCAAGTGGCAGCGAAAGCCAAGTAACAAAAAGCATATTGGTTTATTACTTCCTTTACCACCTTTGATACACAAAGAGGGCGATAGTGAGAGACATGTTTCGAACAGCCACCAGTGTGTATATGGGAAGAGAGAAGAGGGAGAATTCCTGCAACTACCAAGAAAAATAACCATTTCTAGTGGCCACGAAGCAGTAGCTCCTAGGGATACGCTTAGAGGAGAAACCATACCCTAAACGATAAGTGAAGAGAGGGTAAGGTCCCGTTTATTCCACCTTTCATTTCCGACGAAATAATCGCAGTTATGAAACGCTGCATAAGAACAGCTGATCTAGAGAAACTGGTAGCAGTGAATGAAATACCACCGAACATTCGAAGACCTCAACTAGTTGCGTAATTTGCCCTAACAGCGGCGAAAGTGATTGCGTGAGTTCGTGAACAGTGTAACTGATTTCTCGTGAAGCGTGAAGGGACGAATACATTGGCGAGACGGGTAGATCACTCTATCTCATTATAAAAGGACATCTAGCCTGTAAACTTAAAGTTAAACAAAAGTAACTCCAACGTCCGACTTTCTATTAACCTCGGCATTGATTGATTAATTCTTCCTACTTCTGTTTAGCAAACACGAGGTGTTATTTTATTTCTTTATTTACGTACGAGCTGACGTTTTCGGCGGATTTCGCCTTCCTCAGAGCCTGGAAAGGTCAAGTTGACTGCAACCTACACGGTCAAACGCTCCATAACCAAACAGAGGAAATGTTGAACCAAAATTTCAGTCACATTGAACACGGAGTCTTTGCACGCTCACCGCTTTCTAGGGTGTCTTCCACTAAATATTTCACGTGGTTGGTCTGTGCGGTTGGTCTCCACGTGAAATATTTATTAGAAGACTCTAGAAAGCGGTGAGTGTGCAAAGACTCTGTGTTCAATGTGATTGAAATTTTGGTTCAACATTCTGTTTGGTTATGGAGGCATTTGACCGTGTAGATTGCAGTCAGCTCGACTTTTCCAGGCTCTGAGGGAGGCGAAATCCGCCGAAACGTCAGCTTGTACGTAAATAAAGAAATAAAATAACACGTCGTGTTTGCTAAACAGAAGCAGAAAGAATTAAACAAAGCACTCCACTAGGCGCGCATAATACACAAAGGCATAACGGAAAAGATTTTGAAGTAGAAGTCACCATCCTTGCACATGAATCTAAGACTCCACTGCGTTAAATCCTTGAGGCATTTTGGATAAATTCGAAAACTCCAAACATGAGCCACAGGGATGCCTTGTTATCACGCGTGGTCTCAAACAATACCTGAGACTGATATTTTAACGTGAGAAAGGCACATTACCGATCCGTATGAGCTCTGTGAGGTTGGTCTCCATCAACAGTAAGAATATCTGGAAGACGACCTATAAGGAATCTAAAGAACAAAATGGTGCGCCTTTAGAAAGAAGCGGTTTCTCATACGATTGAAAATTATATGTTGATTTTTTTCTTGTTATCGTTAAGGAAGTGTTTCGCTGGTCGAACTGCAACCAACGTGATCTTTCCAGGCTTTAAGCGAGAACGCTGAAGCCTTAGCCACCGTGAATAAATGTTGTAATGACAATCTCGTGTCTGTTCATTGAGAAAACAATGAATTGTTGATCAATGCCAAAGTTAGTAGGAAGTCTGTCTTGGGAATTACTAGCTTCATATATGGACAAACCTTTACAACTCGTATAAGGCAAATATGCGTTAAATCATCTCTACCAGTGGAGCCCCATGCATGTGACATCCCTTGGGGATTGCATGCCGAATGCTTTATCCTTAAGGTTGCAAAATTTTACAATTCCTGATGATTCGACAAAGCTGAGAACCACATATGCAAATGAAAAACAATCGCAGTCTATGTGAAACTCACGATAGAAAAGCAGATGGATGAAAACCTCAGGCAAAATGTCCCTATTAATGTGGATTAGAACTTTACCCCATGGTTTAAAGACTCTTTGCTGAAGTTTGTGAATCCATGAACAGACAAACTCCACTATTCTAAAGCTCCTAAGCCATTATAGTTAACCAACTCGAAGAGCTAGGCTTGCCTTTCACGATTGCAAACGTTTGAGTCATTCACGTGTTGTTAAACACTTTGGTGAAAGTGACCTTTGTGTGAGTTTTAGAAGTTGTCGGAGTGAACGATATGACCCCTCAGGGGTTTCATTTTTCTTTCCGTTGGCCTGTTTTAACCTACAGAGTTGATTTCCTATACTTCTTGCTACCAATCGATGGCTTATAGAACACGTGTGTTGTATTGAGCGTTGGTCGGGAAAAGCATTATTCAGCGTTTATAAATATTCAAAAGCCTTCTTTCTAACGAGTTCACTGACCAAAAACTGGAGTGCTAATCGATTATTATTTAATTTATAAATTTATAATTGTTATAGTGAATCACAGTTAACGTAAAAAAGTGTGCGGGCATAAAAGTACTGGTATGGGGGACGCATGTGTTCTTATGAGCGACCATAGCACACCATAAGACCATAAGGAACACCATAAATCTCATTCATATTTGTAGAAGGATAAAGTCTTTTTTTACGATCCCTTGATATCCACAACCCACTAAGTCTTCTAGTTATCGAGAAAATATCTGCTGTATCAAAGCGAAACTAGGCGTCGTCGCTAAAGTGTTAAGAAAGCTGATATGTTACGTTCCTTCAGTGTCCATGAGTGTGCTCCTTAGTCAAATATTTCCTAGACTTCTGGTAGAGAACTCTTAAAATAGTTATGTTTATAGAATTATAATGCGAATTTTTACAGGTAGTGATCGGGAACTTCTGAATCAGGAGTATCCGATAACCGAGGTCACGGATGCCGATCTTACTGTCGAGTGTGGAGTCGAGACATCTCGTCCGCCTTATTCACCTTGTCTTGCGCGCAAGGTTGTCGACGACGTTTTCAGATCATGCTGCCAACAACATGTCGGTTATTTCTGTTCTCTAAAAAGCTAAATTCTGTGGTTCACCTCGATTGCGATCACAAAACAAACTGAAAAATCGATGAACAGTCTACGAACTCAAAGAGCACATTGCAAACGAGTGCTCCCACCATGTACCTTAAGGAAAACTAATCCTTATTCCAACTAGTCCGATTATTGATCGTCTTGGACTTCATTTCACTCCGTTTTTCATCACATTGTACTATCTAGTACATCTACGTAGAAGTAACCTTGGAAATCATGCGCGCGAGGTATCAATTGATCTACGATATTTCACGGAAACTGAGATGCACTCAAAAAAAGACCCAGAGTCGAAAAGTGCTCTTTTCAACACAAATTGTATCAACAAAAAATCAAGCACAATTGCGTTTGGTGTCCATTCTCAATAATTTAACACTTGGATTCTTGAAAAGTCTGTCTTCGCCAAACTGAAGAATCGATAGTTGGGAAAAATCCTCTTTCTTTAGACTTCAGAGTTTAAAAAAAGGATAAAGGATAAAGCTTTCGGCGTTGATCAATCCCCTGAGGGATGCGCCATGCATTCGATTTCGTTGTGTATCGTTAGAGGTGATTGAATGCATATCTTGCCTTTACAATGACTCGCGGTGACCTACCGATGTATCGAGCCAGTGCTGCTATCATTGCAGACAAGTCTAGTACCAATTTGCTGACCCCGGAGGAATGGAAGGCTTGGTGGGCCATAGGAGCAGGGGATCGATTCCACGTGTGTGGCGCAGCGGCGTCTCCAACCACTGCGGCACACGCACCCAGACTTCAGAGGTAGTCTTGTTAATTCTGCCAACTCGCTATCACATTAAATCGGTGACCCACTTGTATCGAGAGGAGACTTGTTTCCTTGCGACTAGGTTGGTACTAGGAGAGCTACGGTTCCTGGCAGATGCTCACCTTCGCTGCGCTTGAAGATGGAAATTTCAAACCACTTCTCGGCTTTGAAAGACCACGGTAGTGGGGTGTAGTGTATTTACCAGTTGGACAATCAGGAACACGCTCCAGTCATACGACTTCATAGCTAATTTAACCAGTCACCTTCATGAAGAATTTCGCTAACCGGAACATATCCTCTTGACTGGTATTTCACGGGTCCCACAAGATTTTTTTTCATTAGGGACTCGAAAGTGACAGGTGTTTTCAGATTTTCACCGAAAACAGTCGCCACTCTTTGTCGAAAGAATGAAAGTTTGCTAACTTAAACTTGATCTCTCCCATGACGACGGAGATTTTATGGGCTTGACCCTACTTGGACTTCAGATGAACTTCCAGACGTTTTCTTTCCCTCCAAACTCCTATTCCATCACAGTTCAGTACCCACAGGTACATCTTATCACAATGAGGAAGTAAAGTAAATTAAGGAAGATATGTATCCCGAAGCAAATAATTCTTTTTATTTGCCTTCTCTTTATTTTCGCTGCTTTATGAAAACAAGTTAAGGGCGTGTGTGGCGCAGTGGTTGGAGGCGCCACTGCGACACACACCCGGCACCCATGGCCCATCAAGCCTTCCATCCTTCCGGGGTAGGCAAATTGGTACCAAACTTGTCTGGGGGGGGATAGCAGCACTGGCTCGATACATCGCTAGGCCACCGCGAGTAATTGTAAAGGCCAGATATACGTTCAATCACCTCCAAACGATGCTTAATGAAGTCGAATACGTTGCGCATCCTTGTAGGGATTGACCAACACCGAGAGCTTTATCCTTTATGCTTTTTATGAAAACAAGTTTACAGACATGCCGAACTCTCGAGTGTTAACTGAACTTATGGTTTAGCTTGTCATGCTTTCCTTGAGTAAACATGAGAATTAGTTGCTGGAGGTGACCCTGAAGCGTCTTCAACGTTCACCACAGTCAATTGTCTACCGTATTCTGCTGCATTGATGAAGTACAAGACACACTCTACACCCATTTGAACCTATCGACGCACGTTTGCATAGACGTGATTATATTTATGCCCACGGTGTAAGCCTAATGGATTTAGCAGAAACTGCGAATAGATCAACTAAATATGTTTGCATTTCAGAGCTACTTCTGACCCACATATAATTTATCCACATACCTGGTCCATCCCACATATATGAAGGATATATGAGATATTTCCTTCACATGATCCATCGTCAAATCTATTGTGCGGATCCCAGCAGTTCTTGCAATCGATTCGTTTCCTCGCATCCAACATTCACAATGGTAGTTCTTCGTATTCTTGTTGAGGAAACACGAGGTGTTATTTTTTATTCTTTATTCACGAACAAGCTGACGTTTCGGCGGATTTCGCCTTCCTCAGAGCTTGGAAAGGTCAAGTTGACAGCAATCTATTCGGCCAAACACCTCCATAACCAAACAGAAAACGCTGAACCAAGATTTCAATCATATTGAACACAGCTTTGCACACTCACCGCTTTCTATGAGGCTTCCACTGAGTATGTTGCGTGGAGACCAACCGCACAGAGTTCACATGGAAGCGTAATATGCCCCTCCCATCAAAATAACAGCCTTATATACTGCCCATGATAATGAGGCATTCATCGCTGCGGTTCATTTTCGGATTTCTGGAATTAATCCAAAACGCCTCGCGAGTTTTGCGCGGTTGTGTTCTCGATTCCTGTGCGAGGATCGTGACACGTACTTCAAAGTCCTCCCCGCTATGTCTCTGGGTCCCTATGCGTGCCTAGTGGGGTATTTGGTTTACGTTTACCGACTAGGTGTTCTTTTATGCGGACACAGAGGGGTCTGCCCATTTCGCCAATGTATTCGTCTCCGCACGCCTTACAGGAGATCGGATAAACTATACCCGAGCTGTTTGATGTTCGTTAGCGGTATTTCTGTGCGCTCTTGAAGCCGTGTTATGCGATTTACTCAAAAGGTCTTCGAATTTTCTTCGCAAAGTTTCTTTAGCACTAGACCTAATAGAGTTGCAAACCAACACTGACTTACCCACTTTTGTCCTCCAGAGGCGGTACTCCAAATACTGAACACAAAAGTTTTTCCTTCGTCTCGCACTTCTTCCACTTGGCGAACATCTCGTTTTGTCGGCTTCGTAGACAGGTGCGTAGTATTCGCAATTCGATGTCCAGTACTCGGTGACTGTTGTCCTCTGGTAGTCCGCATACATCATGTAGTCGTCTTCGTTTGATGAAGTTTGGCACGACTCGGTGTTTTAGACTGCGGCGGAGAAAGTGTATTGACTGTCGAGCTAAGACGATCTTTTGTCTAAGTGACAGCGCTTCTTTTACAAGTCGGAAGTATCTTGCTGGCACATCCTGTAGTAACTCCCACGTCCGACTTTCTATTAACCTCGGCATTGATCAAGTAATTCTTCGTATTCTTGTTGAGCAAACACGAGGTTTTATTTTTTATCTGATCTCCTGTAAGGCGTGCGGAGACGAATACATTGGCGAAACGGGCAGACCCCTCTGTGTCCGGATAAAAAGAACACCTAGTCGGCAGACGTAAACCAAATACCCCACTAGGCATGCATAGGACCCAGAGACATAACGCGGACTTTGAAGTACAGGTCACGATCCTCGCGCAAGAATCGAGAACACAAGCGTGCAAAACTCTCGAGGCGTTCTGGATTAATTCCAGAAATCCGAAAATGAACCTCAGCGAAGAATGCCTCATTATCACGCGTGATATTGGGCAGTATACAAGGCTATTATTTTTGATGGGAGAGGCATATTACGCTTCCATGTGAACTCTTTGCGGTTGGTCTCCACGCAACATACTCAGTGGAAGCCTCATAGAAAGTGGTGAGTGTGCGAAGCTGTGTTCAATGTGATTGAAATCTTGGTTCAGTGTTTTTCTCTGTTTGGTTATGGAGGTGTTCAGCCGAATAGATTGCTGTCAACTTGACCTTTCCAGGCTCTGAGAAGGGCAAATCCGCCGAAACGTCAGCTTGTTCGTGAATAAAGAATAAAAATAACACCTCGTGTTTGCTCAACAAGAATACGAAGAATTACTTGATCAATGCCGAGGTTAATAGAAAGTCGGACGTGGGAGTTATTCAGAATGGTTTTCGAACATTTCACTCGTTGTTTCAGCTGCGCTTAAGGTTTTCGTCTTTTCTACAAATGTCGCAGGATTCTTGTCGAGTCATATCTCCTTGCAATCTTGAAGACTGCCAGCTGAGGCGTTCTCACATGGATCGGGGGAGAGCGTTGGGGCGGAGATCGAACTAGCGCCTTTGCTTCCTGATCAACAGCATGACTAACCAATCCACTATCCCGTCCCCATGGGATTACATAAGATGTTATATAAGATGTATATATATATATATATATATATATATATACTTTTATATATATATATATATATATATATATATATATACATATATATATAAGGTCTTCCCTAGCTAAGATTTCTGGTTGCAAAAATAGAAATACTTTTGGATCAAGTTTTGTACAAGCCTTAGAAAATGAATAAAAAAATGACATGATTTCTTTTGATTCTGATAGCAACTGCATCAATGTTAATAAATCTGAATGTGAAGACTTCTCATTAAAGCGTGCTTAACGTTTAGGTTCCTGAAACTTGCCACCAGCTGTGTACGTACGAACATAGAGAACACGTTGCTGCCGAGACGCTCATTGCAGCTGTACAGCAAGGCGGATGTGACCTTAAGGTTGGGCTTCCTTTTTATGTGGTTGTATTCTCGATTAAGGGAGCCACAATACTGCGTCTATATTTACAGTATCTGGCTCCTATACTTTACTGTGCAAATCAAAATCGCGACAATCGTAAATGTTGCCAGTTCCTCGGAATGGCGAGTTCCGAACTCGGCGTTGGCGATCGGTAAGCCTTCATTATTCCTCGTTCTGAAAATCTAATTAGAACAAATATGATCGGTAATCGATGGTCTCCAGGTGCCTTCGTATGTGCAACGTTGCACCGTCGGGCGATCGTGTTGGCATCGTTGAAAAATCAGACCTCGTCTGTCTGTCCAATTGGAATGTCATGATGTACTGCGCTCGTTCTGGGCTTCGCACCTTCAATTGAACTGTCTGAATACTCGCTGCTTCTTGTCCCGAATCGTGTCTCCATTCAATTTGTTTTTCCAAATATTTGTTTCGTGCATTTTCTTGTCAGCTTCATCCGTTTCTCGTTCGGTCGGCGTGTTCGCTGCACTTCTAGAGATCTCTATGCGTTCCACGCTGACCGCTTGTAGTCGTTCAGGGGTTTTTTCCGTGATGTATTCTTTATTTCACTTATATTTACTGTTTCCTTTACATTTAATCGTGACCATTTCCTTGTTGCTTCGTTGAAGTGCTCTTTTAACAATGTGCTATATCACTCTGTCATAAACGCCGCTCGGGTGCGATAATGACGTTTTTATACAATTCCTTCTTTCGTTTTCGTCTTTCTCGGTCGTCTTTCGCCCAGAGTGAGTCCATTGGCTTTGACACTCAGAGGCGCTGGCGCCCATCCTATCTCTTTTTAATTCTTCACCATTCATATGCATGAATTACCTGTGATATATGCGCAATTATCGTTGTCTGTGATTATCAGTGAGCTCATATCACTGCTGCACTCTAATCGTTTCGAGAGTTCTTTCGTATTTCCAGGTGATACGAGTTTGCTGGTCCTACTGCGTTATTTATTGTTTGATTTGTAGCGGCACTTTTTTCTCAATGTGACAGCAATCTGATTGTTAACATAATCTAGAAACAAATCTCTTTCCCTGTTGCTACGTCGTTGTTCGAGCTAAGTTCCGTATCTAGACACCAGAAAGTCCACAACTATAAAAAAGGAAAACGAACTGAGGGTGTCCTGCTACTTCAAGAAACGATATACGAAAAATTAGTGGACAGAGAACAGCATTTTGACCCAACCTCGTACCGGGTCCATCAAACCCCTCATCGCTCTGTGGGCACAGAGCCGGTGCAAGTTGTTTGGAACCACCCCACTCCCTGCAATCCACTAAAGCGGGCAACTGACTCTAATGATGTGGGAGCACCCTAGCACAGCTATTTCAGGATTTGAGAGAGAACGAATTCGACTAACATTCAATGACATTTATGAGACCGAGATTCTCAAGCAGTAGTCGTAGCCACACGCAAGCACGAAGACCGTTGTGGATAATGGGTGGGTGGAAACGAGTCGAATGAAAGAAGTGCTGAAATCCGCATGTGAGGATAGGTCGTACAAAATAAAACTAAGCAAGGAACAAATTGCTACTTAATTAAATACTTGAAGGGCCCGTTTTTCTTGAAAATTGGTGCGTGTGCACCACATTTCCTAATTTAACTGCTATCCTAGCGGTTTAGAAAGATTTTTCCTTGATTCATGAGCGACACGCACTGGCAAACCCACTTGATATCAGTTCGTCATCACAGCCAGCACTGTTACTTTTCGATTGGAAGAAGGTTCGCTACCTGGCGGCAAAGTCTTTTTACATTGGGGACTCTACTGGAGACATGAATTTCCAGATGCAAGTGGCTGTTCAGCACCGAAAACATCTACAGCTATAACAAAGCGGAATTGAAGTAGGGAACTAACGTATCACTGTAAATAACACAATATATTTATCACCTGTAGTTCCGGTGATCGTCGAGGTGACTCGAGCGGGGCCCACTAAATCTTCCATTTTTCCCTGTCCCGTGCAAGAGCAGCCCAGTGGGTTCTGCTCGTCTAGGAACTCGTTGAGCATCGTATCTTTCTTCTAGGCTTTTCGTGAAGAAATCTGACCATCAGGTTGGCGGTCTTGCTGTTGTGCATTTGACATCTCGAGGAATCCAGTCACCACGTTGGAAACCACGAGTCATTTCGTAAACTGTGTCACCCGACCTCGTGGTACTTGGCGACTGATTGCAATGGACGCAGAAGAATGCTCCACTCGTCGACGTCATATGTCGCAGTTATTATTCCGGCTCTATTCATTCGAGGAAAAGCAAAAGGTAAGCCATATGTTTCGTCCGAAATTCTTGTGAAAAGCTGTGACCACGAGACTCGGATCATCGGCTCTGATGATGACGAAGACGGAGAGACGTTAGCCGAATAAAAGTTGTTTATCAACCTTGTGTAAGCTAACAATCTAAAACATGTGACCATGAATTCAATGATTTTCTTGCTGGGTGTCAAAAACCATGATCATAACTTCACCGATGTTCACGTTTTTTTACATGGCATCCTGCAGAATACTTCACTGACAGCTCCATTCTTCTGGTTGTAATCTTTTGATTTGAATCAAGTGTTTATAGCAGTTTCCTCCTATGATGTCCAACTTGGTAGTCACCACATCGAGTCAAGGAAGCCATTGAAGTGGAGCACCTCTTTCGATGATCTGAACTTTGACAACTTGGTGTTTACTGCAGTATAGATGGCATTCGATTACCAACGTTGATCGAAACCTTAGATTTCTTATCTCACTCAGGTTTACCTACAACAGAATACATCTATAAAACTTTCTAGCACCATACTCTTGACATCTCGATAATGTCATCCACCCTTTCTTTGCTAAATTGTTACTTTATTCCTTAAATTGTTTCGTACTAATATTTCTGAGAATTAAAGACAAAGATTAAGTTATTATCACATTATTTCCAACGTAGGGAGAATAGGTAAGTGCAATGAGCTCACCCAAGCCTCTCATCCCTCTGGGGACGGGAAACTGGTAGCATACTTGTACAGGAATAGCTCATCTCTGCATTCCAAGTGGAAAACGAAAACGCTCTGGCCTGGCTATTACAGGACTTAAAGGAGAATCGAATCGACCAGCATTGAACGACATTAATAAAAAAAGGCGACAATCGTGAAAAAACAGCCGAAACCACACGCTAAAAGTTCAAAAAACACCGTCGATGGTGAATGCGAGGAAACGAGCTCACCAAGAAGTGTTATGACCTGCAAAGTAGGTGTGAAGACGAATCGTGTAAAAGAAGAATAAAAGTAATTCCCAAAGTAACCCCAATAATCGCAAACTTTGACCATACATTGTTGGATACCATAGGACGAAAGACGATCCTGATGGACCAAATCTTCTTAGCCTAATTTGCTTCGCTGCTTGAAATAGCAGTTTCAATAAAAAACAAAAGCGAAGAATTGCTGCTGCTGCCTAGAAGGCTCCATACAATCAGGATTTCATCGTCATAGAATAGTAAAGCTTGCAACATAAATGAGAGCAACAGGAGGGATGAATTGCAAAGAAGAAGAAGAGAAGGTAACCACATAAAGAAATTTGCCAGTCACCTACAAAGCACGAATGATGTCTTCTGAAACTTAACTGGCCCTCACAATTTCTAGCCGAAATGCGCAGCGCAGTTCCTTGAAGCTCTTCACATCTTCGAGACATAGCGTGGACACAATATATCGATAGCAAATGTGGATGGTTGGTCAAATAATGAGAAGACCAGATGACAGATAAGTCTAAAGAATCGTGGAGTAGGATCTAACAGAATGCAAGCGCCCATCGGAAAATCGTCTACATAAGGTATAAAGTGTTTGTGGCTCAAGTCAACCATCCGCGTTCGCAGATGAGAGCTACTCGCAGATCACAGCACACCTTCCGCGGACGTTAACATGTCCGATGCAGATCTTCTCAATGACGACGACTACGCCAAATGGAGGAAGTGCTCGGGTCCTCGCTGCCCGCGAAGGCGAGCCATCCAATTATCGAAGGAAGGAAAGCGGCATATTAGCAAATATCTATAGATTCTAAATATTTTTATTTGGGCAATTTTCTAAACGATTGAGCTAACAAGAGGTTGGCATCTTGCTAAGATCTTGGGTTTATCAAGAACATTTTCTTTGAAGTTAAATCAAAACATTGTCGAATGCTGCTAGCGTGATTCCATTCGCCTACCGCTTGGTTTAATATGAATGACATTGGCGGGGAAGCAAGTTTTGTGTGGTTCATGGACATCTTCCATTAAGCTGTCCTTCTGAATACACTTACAGTTGCCACAGGACTTCAGAGGCCTATCATTTCGCAATAATAACGAAGTGTCAGAGAACGTTGCGAACACTTCTGCAAGCCTCTGCAGGCAGATTCAGAGCATTAATGCTGCTGTTCTCTCCTTCAGATATTCTTTCATCAATTCTACGTATAGACTTATAGACTCAGATATAAATGACTATTTAACAGCATTCAGAACGATTCTACACTGACGTATAGGATTGGTTTCGTTTGCCCCATTAACGCTCAACGGAACGAATATCTCCGAATGCTCCAGTTATGTCTATCTAAGTCTGGAAATCAATATGATGAACGACTTAGCTCCACAGTCCAGATAAACGACTTTCAAGAGCATCGAGGATGTAGTGAAAAGGACAAAGAACACCCAACTCCGTGCCCACCTTTTCGACTTAACGGTACTTCCTGCTCTAACGTATGCGTCAGAAACCTGGTGGCTGCGTAAGCAGGATGAAAGATCACTCAGCGTTATCGAACGCGCAGTCGAAAGGACGATGCTAGCAGTATCCCGTGTCGCACAAGTAAGGGATAGGATCTGCAGCTCCGATCTGCATACGCCATACAGCCGAAGATAAGATGGGTGGTCACGTAATGCATATGAACGACAAGCGATAGACAAAAGCGGTTGGTGACTGGATTCCTCGGGATGTCAAATGCACAACAGCAAGACCGCTGACCTGATAGTCAGAGTTCTTCACAAAAAGCTTAGAAGAAAGATATGATGCTCGACGAATCCGTAGAGCGAGCAGAACCCACTGGGCTACTTTTACACGGCGACAAGGAAAAATGGAAGATTTACTGGCGTCCGCTCGAGTCACTCGACGACCAACGGGTCTACGGGTGATACAGGTGACAGGTGATACAACCATAATGATGCTAAGATATTTGCAAAACTCCGGACCCGGTGATGAAAAAACTCCGGTGTGGTGGTGAACGCGCTAGCCCCCAGAAAGGGTAATAGAGCGTTCGTTCCACACCGCAGACACTTGGAGACTTGCGGTCCGGACTTTTGCAAATATCTCCGCATGATTCTGGTTGTGTTTCACATAATACTGTGCTGTGAAGAATTGTAGTAGCCAGCAAATAAAAGTTAGCAATTTTACTTCACTTATTTACTTTACATGGTCCGCCATCACATCTACTCTTCGGCTCTCAGCACTTCTTGCGTTCGACTCATTTTACTCGCACTAATCGTCCACAATGGGCAAATGGTCTTCGAACACTTCCCGTGTTGTTTCATCTGCTGTTTGAGGATTTCGTCTTCTTTATGAATGTCCTACAATACCGGTGCAGCCGACTCTATTCGCTTGGGGACAGTCAAGCTAGGGCGTTCCCACGTGAGTTGGAGGAGAGCGTTGGCACCGGAATAGAACTAGCGCCTTTGCTTCTCGATCGATAGCATCACCAACCACTGCGCTACCTCCATTTCTAGCGGGAATAAGATCCTGTTTATTCTGCCCTTCATTTCAAATTAAATAACTGCAGATATAAAACGTTGCTTAAGAAGGGCCGATGAAGAGAATTAGGCTACAATCATCAAGCACTCTCAGACGTAAGTTGGTATGTAACTGCCTATATACGTCTATGGACAAGGCAAAAACTGCATAATATCCCTGAGATAGTGATTGTGCGAGTTCGGATACCATTTATCTCATCTTACTCTTGCAAACCTTGCAGCTACGAATGCACTGGCGAAACGGGTAGACCAGCAACCGTATAAAAGAACATCTAGTCGACAAACTTCAAGTCGAGCCAAATAGTCCACTAGGAGCGCATAGGACACGAAGACATAACGGAGAAGACTTTGAACTAAAAAATCACTATCGTCCCACACGAATCTAGAACATCAGCACATAGTTCTTGCAGCGTTCTGGAATAATTTCAAAAACCTAAAAATTAACTGCAAGGAGTGCCTTGTGATCAGAGGCGGCCTCGCGTCGTCCCTCAGGCTCAATTTCTGACCTGAGCAAGATACACTCTTCGCCCACGCGCAGGACTGTGCGGTTGGTCTCTATTAAATGGCTGGATTTGCAAGGAACAAAACGGTCTTCGAAAGAAACTGTTTATTTTGCGAATGAAAATTCACGTATCGCATTCTCTCTGCTGAGGTCATGAGGTCCTCGTCTGCTGTTTGGCTGAGTAAACTGCATGTCAGTCTGGTCTCTCCATGCTCTGAATAAGGCAAAACCGCCGAAATGTCAGCTATTGTGTGTTCATAAATGCTGTAACAACAACCTCGTGTCCGCTCTTCAAGAAAACAATAAGTTATTGATCAGTGCCGATTTCAAAAGAAAAACAGTCTTGGGATTTGCTATAGTCACTTTATTTTTACGTGTTTCTTTATCCATGAAACAATATTTGAGGCGCTGTACATACTCAATATGACTCATCAAAACATATTGAGACATAAAACACTCTCAAGCAGGTATGTTAACATTCATCTGATAAAGAATGGAAGTGCAACACGTAGGCGATGCTTTTTGCCTCGTAGGGATGGCTTATACCTCATCGCATCACCGAACAACGTAAAAATTCGTCCATCAAGTACGAATTGTAATGCGGTACCTCGTTTAGGAATCACTGAAAAAGTGTTCGATTAAATACCTAGAACTAAACCGCACTGAGAACGTGGGACAAATTAACCTTTAAATAGCTCGAACATTCCTTTAGCCCCATGAACACCTCTTCAACCACGTTTATAGCCTTGGAGAAGTGATTGCAACACACAACAGAATTTTGCGTGAGTAGCCGCAATACGAGTAATGCATTGAACAACAAGTTCCCAAACTTCTTGAGCCTCTTTTGTGGTATATGTCAGCGGAATCCAACTCATCCCCTTCTCGTGGGCTTGACGTCTCGAATACATGATTTTGCTAGTTCTGTAGATTTTTTCACAATTTTACTGACAACTTCAATAAATAAACAAATCTTGCACAACTTGTGCCGTTCACCTCAGAGGGCACTGTTAATCAAATATAAGTGGGCAATAAGTTCTCAAACCTAATTGAATTATTTTGGACCGATCATAAATGTGTTGATACTGTTACAGTACACAAATTGAACACTTTTTAATATAAGTCCTTACAACAGAGGTCCAGCAGTTAAGAGTTATACGAAAATGAAGAGCTCCCACTCACCTACATATTTGTCTTGCTTAGTAATCAGCTGAAATGTCTGTCGAGTCTCAAGCACTATTATACCAACGATTCCAATCTAAATTTGCTTCTACAGGAACTTCTGCCTCGTCTCTTCTGCCAGAAACGCCATGGTAGTCCGCTTTCAACAATCTTTCGTCTAGAACCTGTTCTCGATCTCCAATCAAACCACGAAAGTAATCACACCACATCTTGTACAACGGCTCCACTTGTTCATACCTACAATATCCCAATTCCAACCAGAACCAGAAGTGCTTCATTTTTAACAATCAACCATTGACAGTCGCTTTACAATCCATTTCTTACCATTTTAAAGAGAACAAAAGGAGACAAGTTTCCAAAAATTTTAGGCTGATTTCGATGAAAAACTTCATTCCTTGTTTTCAGTGTACACTTCAAAAAGTACAAAAGGTTCAATCTTGCTTTGAGAAAGAGGGAAGTCCAACAATACAAGGAGTTGCTCAAAAAATTTGCGACGATACTAGCTTTTCAATGACTGTCAGTAACCTTCTCGTAACTGGAGTACTTGGAAATACAAGGATGGTGGGGCTGCTTTGCTGCTCAACATTTTAGTCTGCAACGAACTCTCGACACCAGCGGCAAAAAATGCAAGCAGATTTTCAGATAATTACTCTAGTCTGTTGCACCATAACCTCCTACCAAATTTCGTTCGAATCGTGTGGATTTTCTCTCCAGAGTTTCACTGTACTCATAACTTTCTATCGAAGCATACTGGAAGTTTCAAATAGTCGCAAGTGAACCACTTCAACAATGTCACCTCTTTATCAGGGGTCAACCTCTTAACTAACTATAATCCAAGAAAAAAGTGGCTACAACCGCGAAAAAGAATTGCCGGGAACTTTGATTACTCGCATGTACCATCATTCTAAATGATGTACATAATTTTTCCAAAAACCTACCTTCACAATTAACTTGTAGAAAACAAATTTTCAAAAAGGAAAAAAAGCGGAATGCCAATTCTTGACATTGCTGACGCAAATGCAGCTGTCGCAAACAACAATGATGAATACCTTAAGGACACCCTCGTGCACTGTTACACATAATCTCACTTACTAACTCAGAATGAGTCCATGTGACTCATTTGCCTTGGCTGTTTATTTTGCAGCATAGAATTCTGTTTACTGAATTCCTTATTCATTCGATAACTCACCCTACGCAGATATTTCGTTCTCCGCAGATCCTGAGGAAAACTGCATCCCACACAAAATAATACTTGCATACTTGGTAGACACTCCTTAGCGAGTAGTTTGGATTCTAGCATATTTTATTAAATATGAAATATTAATTGAAGTCAAATCCAACAACTCAGAGTGGGGTTTCGGGCCTATTGGTTTGTCAGTGGCTTCTCTGAGAAGGTTGCTGAATGTGTTCACGAAACATCGAAAGATGCATAAACGAACACAAAGGATATGTAAAACATAAAGGAAACGACAGGAACATGGGAAAATATGTGGAGAAATCCAAACATAGAACGAAAATTACAAAAACGACAGACCCAGCCATTGGGCGACAGGGATGATACCATTAGTCAAAATCATCTCATACTGAGTGCGGCCACTAATAAATGCTCGCTGTACTAGGCACCACCCATATAAAATTAGCCATCGAAACCATTGAGTTAAATGGCTGTATTGCTCGAGATAGGGGCCTCAAGCAAAAAATTCGAAGCACAAAAAAAAACGTCATGTATTCACCACACACCTCATCAACTTCTT
This sequence comes from Angiostrongylus vasorum, assembly GCA_018806985.1. Taxonomy (NCBI): domain Eukaryota; kingdom Metazoa; phylum Nematoda; class Chromadorea; order Rhabditida; family Metastrongylidae; genus Angiostrongylus; species Angiostrongylus vasorum. The sequence continues at coordinate 1,637,565 of JADANN010000420.1, forward strand.
ATCTTCCACTGTTAGCGAACTTCTAGTGAAATTCGTCTTTTTAAACCTCTTCGGATTCCGTTTACACGAAACCGCTTTGTTTAGATGGAGGACACCCAAGCGACGCACCTCATCTTCATTTCCCATTTCGCTATAAACTACAATAATATACTAATAAAGATTTGCTTAATTCAGAATTATATCACTAACAATACACGGAAGCTAATGAAAAACTGTAAAAAAAAATCATTTGTGAAAATATGGATCGGAGCGACATCTGAAATCCAAAAGGTCTAGAAGGAGTTATTTTGTTCACGATTCACTTCAACTCCGTCCAACTGACGTAAAATAAACTTCTAGGATAAAAAACAGGTTTTCTTTGGCCAACATAATAAATACTTAAAACCCACTAAACCGACCGAAACACAGAGAACATGATCATAATCACTAGAAAATAGGTTCGTGTTTAATTCGTCCTCATGCCCATCCAATACGTAGAGCCGACAAGCAACTCTCGACAGACAATAGTCAGAATATGATGGAGTTTTTATTCTCAGAGAAGCGAGGAATTCAGGATAAGTGGTCACGGAAGCAAATAGTACATTCGGTGGCTTAATGACCACAACGTAAACGATGAGAGCAATTGAAAGAGGAGAAATACGGATGAGAATAGTTCGGTAAAACCTCATTAGGGTTGTTAATAAAATAAGACAACATTATAAACTAATGTAGGCACTGACTAGACAAATTGTTATATCAAGACAAAACTGTGTAAATTATAAATAAAACAAACGGCCAGAATAAAGGATCAGAATGCCAGTTATACATTTGATCATTTGAGAGAAATAGGAAGCCTCATCCTACTTTTCAAAACTCACTGTATTTAATTAATACAAACGAAACCAAAGAAAACAGGCATCATTACTTGTTACGTTTAAGAAAACTTTGAATTCTAAGAGATTCAAAAGATAGTTAGTGATCCAAACATAGTTTTCTCACTCTGAACCCTAGCCTTTCAGCACGTTCTAACCCCTTAAGACATAATAACATGGTAGTGATAGAGAGCTAGCCAACCTCATTAAGATAGTCTTGATATATTGTTTCATTTCAATACTTTGCAAACGCCTTTCCGCTAACTCTTGATGTTTCAAACTGTATAGCAATTTCAAAAACACATATTTCTACGGTGGGATTACATACAGACATGTTACTCCACCCATCCCTACTAAGTGAGAATTACTCAAGCCTTCCATGGTTTGGATTCATAAAGCAGATGTTGCCGCTGTTCTTTTTTTCAACTCCGCCTCAACAGCACGTAACTGCTCCATAAGTTCACGTTTGCGCCGCTCCCTATCTGTTAAACCTAAATGGCTCTTAATTATTTAACAAAGACAAAAATATGGAAACTACACAACGGCATAACGAAAATTTCGGAATATGAAAAGGCGGAATTTCTCATAAACACTTGCTTTCATTACTACGCTTCGTCTTCTTCTTTGGTGGACTTCGATCGATCTTTGACCGTCCTTCTGATGAGCGTATTTCTGATTCTCGCAATTTTCGAGCTTGTCTTTCGACGACGTCATTGATTACTGGTAACGGAGGTGGAGGCGGCGGAGGTGTTTCAGATTTCTCCCGCGAACGATGCCGCCCCCCTGCTTCGTCAAGTGGCGGTGGAGGTGGTGGAGGTGATGGTGAAGGTGATATTGCACGCAGCTGAGGTGAAGGAGACTTCCTCTTCCCTCTTGATGAGCTTTTGTTACGACTGCGCCCTTTATCCTTCTCATCCGAATCCGACATAGATGAAATGTTCCTAATAATTTGGATATTTTGGTTAAATTCCATCTTTCATGTTAAATATTGAACAGATATGAAAAAGACTTACTTATCTAACGGCATCGTCGCATTCCTTTTATTGCCAAGCACCCGATATTTAGCTGGTAGGGTTGGCGATGGAGACCGATTTGGTGAAGAACTTGATGAGGACGACGACATAACTGAGGCACTGCGACTAACCGAGCGACCCGATTCTGACTAAAAAATGAAGCAATCGTCTTGTTCGCAACCCCCACTTCTAGAATTATCATCGTCATTATCTAAAGAATGGTAAACAACGCGCTTTAGCTCATTCGAATTCGGTACGAAGAAATCGAATCTTCTTGAAATGCCACATTAAAGGCTAAATTCAGAATTACTAACATCACTAATATTTTGGGCCCCTCGATTGATAATTCCGTCCAAAGCTTCATCATCATCATCGTCAGAAATGCGGCTTTGACTGTTTTTTGCAAAATCTGGTTTCTAAAACACACCACACAGCATGAAATATTTAAAAACTAAATTAGAAAAGAACAACAAGACTAGTACTGTAATTCAAAAAGTATCAGAGAAAAAAAAGAAAATGCTTACATCGGATTTTCTTGAGTAGGCACTATTGCGTCTAGTTTCCAAATTTGGACGCGCAGATCTAAAAAATATTATACATAACTAACGATTACATTATCCAGTAATAACAGAAAACAGAGTAAGACAGAGAGGAACCTTGATGTACGGTCATGAGAAACCGAGGAACGACGTCTTTTGGGAATACGATATCCAGTGATATCACCTCGTGGCGGCGAAAGACGTCTATCTGTCTGAAGATTTTAGGACATTACGATCACTACATATTCTCTTTATCTTGGATCTACCACGAAATTTATGCCAAACCTTCACAGTGACAAAAACCGAAGACTGGAAACGAAAGCCCGCTAAGAATACAAGATTGGATAAAGTTCCAAGCTATATGCAAAAAAATAAAGCCACCTTAACCATTGTTGGAGAGCGCGACCTTCTTTGAACACGGGATGACCCTGATGATACAGCAGCACGCCTTATCTTTTCCTTACTGTTGGATGAGCTCGTTCTAGAAAAAGAAGAGTATATGATTAACAACTAGTATTAGTACGCTACAATATTAATTAATGCGCCAAAAGCACAGCACTTTTACTAAAATACGAGAAAGATCGTTTCTATTACTGCAAAGCGTAAATTGAACACACGAGCTATTGCTACTTGATCTCTCGCGTTGTTTTCCACCACTATTCTTATTCCGCGACCAACACTTTGTCTTCTTTTTCCGTGCCCATGGATCTGTTACATCACCCATAGCACTTCCACCTTGAGCTGCCTTTTTTTCTTCACATTCTTATCGCATTCTTTATTCAAGTTTGTTGCTATGGAACTTTTCCGCGGACTTCGATTTGGTGACAATGAAGAATCACTGCTGATAGGAGATACATCAAGAGAGGGTGATAACCTATAAAACGAAAAATTTAATTAAGAATACAAACACACAAATACTAAAGGATTACTCCCAGCTAACCTTGAACTACGAGTTTCTTTAGTTAATGGTTTGTTTGATGACAAATCATGACTTGGATGATAAGCGGAGTCTTTAGCCTTGTCCTGACGAGACGGCTGTTGATTGCTGCTACCAGTGCCTACGTTTCGTTGCCCATCATAACGACGAGGCTGTGGTCGTCCACAGGGGTAGCGGACCTGTGGTCCCAAATCTAAACGTAGTTGTTGAGACCGGCACTACTAACAACTTGTATAATACATATTAAATGATCACAACAAACATAGATCATGCAGGCGTACAATCGTAAGCGATCACTTCTAGAAGAAGGAAATCGGTAACCAAATTACAATGATAATCCATTCACCAAAGAAGTAACTCCTACCCTTAATTTCTCTTCGCTCTCGGTAAATTCCAGAATCCCTGAACCGTCCACAGTCTACGTTGTGTCGAGATGCAACGGAATCGTCATCTTCAGAATAGCAAGGCGAACCACGAGTCGCACTACGCACACCGTCTGACACAAAGTGCACAATGACTACCACCAAACAACAAGTGCTGCTTATTTTATAAACGCAGCACTGAAATTCTGTCCACTTCTTAAACATCACAGTACAAAACAAGTTATTTTCAACGAAAATAAAAAGGATAAAGTAAAGCGACAACTTACCCCTATTCGATGATGACCGTCCCTGATATCGTGGAGGTGCAAGCGTGGCTATATCCAATAACGATGGAATGTGTCGACGAGCTGGAGGAGATGGCCTCAAATAGAGATATAATCACGAGAACGCCGGATTTTTGACAAGCGCCGATAATTTTCAGTAGTTGCCGCACTTATAGCATAACGAACTTACGGAAGGGACATTGTGCCATCGTTCTCCAACATCATATACAATATTACAGTTACTCTACTTTCCAACTGAAATTTTAAAGAACAATACGGTTGAAAAGAAAGTAAAAAAGGTATAAACACAAGCGTAACACCCGCCAACTTCAACTAGGTACTAGCCTGCTCGAAAATTGATATCCGATTGGTAATTTCATTGTTCTTGCAACTTTTTAGCAAAAGTTTTTCCTTTTCTGTTGCTGTACTATTATACAACATTACAAAGATCATTTACTGAGTTTCATAAACTAAATCATAAATTGTGCTGTTGACAAGTTCTTAAAGCTGGGATTTCATATATCGAAACGGCAATTTCGACAAATCTGTTTCTACAAATTAAAACCGGGGGTCGGCACCGCAAAAGGTCTGGAACATTAATGAGGTATGGGACTAAAGAAGTGTTAAGGAATGGGTGATGACACATTGGTTTCGAAAATTTGGTCATGGCGAGTTCGACTTCGAAGACACGACAAGTAGCAGAGGCCCTCCTGCTAATGATAATGACGACTTTAAGGCTTTCATGGCAAATACTCACACAACTTGAGAACTTGCATAAGAACTCCATGTAAGCTCCACAAGTGTTTTGAAGCACTGGAAGATAACTGGATAAAGTCGTAGAAGTTCGACAAATGGATAACGCATGAATTGAAAAACAACCAAAGAAATCGTCGTTATGAAGTATCGTCGGCGCTTCTTTTTCGCAACAGGAACGACCTATTTCTCAACTGTATAGCGACGTGCAATGGGAAGCGGACCCGTGATGAACGTTTCCCAAGACCGGAAGAAGGGAATGCTAATTGTTTGGTGGTTTGCTGTTGTTTAATCAATCACAGCTTCCCGAATCGGGATGAAAGGATTACGGCGGAAAAGTAACATATATCAAATCGACGAAATGCATAACATAGTTCAACGGATGCGCATCGCATTTATCAAGAGAAAGGAACCAATCGTTCTCAATGACAATGCACAGGCACATCTCATATACAGACCATGCAAAAGTGGAACAAGCTCGGATACGGAACTCTGCCTCGTACTAGATCCTTGTTTGACTTCTTATCTATCTTCGAATACTACTTGTTCAAGCATCTCGATCATTTCCCTTTCGAGAATGCTTCAGAAACCAAGCCGACGCCGAAACTGCCTTCATTAACTTCATCCCCTTGAAGTAAAGCTCAGCATCCAAATAAATATAAACTATAAATGAACAGGTTTTTGTTGGCAAGAATAGGAAAATTCTAATGGCCTTTATTTCTACCAATCAAACTTATTCTGATCTGAGATACCACTTTGAAAATACAGGATGAAATCGGACATTAATCTCCTGAGAACCGAATATTTGCGAAGAGCTCATGTCCTCCTGGATGAAACCCATTTGTCTAGTCACTCAAGACAGGTACTACGGTGGAAAACAGTAAAAAAGAACAATATGTGGAGTCCTGAAAATTGTAGTATGTAGGATGAGCAAGCTCCCTTAAAAAGGGGGCGACAAAAAGAAATTGTAGGCTACAGAACTCAGGACATGTCATCACACTGAGATAACCAAACTTATGTCATGTCAGCAAAGACCCGTAGGTTTCGATACCTATACCTTTACGAAGATTTACCAAAAGGTATTTTCACGATATATTTTCGAAGTCATAGAAATAAATCTTCTACCTCGTATCCGCTAACATTAATCCATGCAGTCACGAGTATGTTATGTTACAATCTTAACTTATTATTTACTGCCTACTCTTTTTTAATGGCAGGGTATATTGCGAAATATAACTTTAACGAAGCTGAGATATTTGCAAAACTCTGGACCGCAGGTGCCTATGGTGGGGAACGAACGCACTATTGTCCTTTCCGAGGAGTAACGCGTTCACCACCACACCATGTGGGTCCCTTCGTTTCGCCTGTCTCTCAGCTAGTTCTATCGATCTTTTTGTCATCAGCAATCACCCGTCAACGGGATTGATCTGAGGGAGCCCAAATCGGCATTGAACCCAGTTAAGCTGAGGCTATAGTTATAATCACAATCTTAAGTTTATACTGCCTACGCTAAACTGAATGAACCTGTGAGAGGAAGACTCGTCGTCAGAATCTGAATCCTGTGCATTTCTGTTTCGTTCGCCTGTAGGTGCTGCCGTCAGACGCTTTGTCTCGAACTCAGGCTCTTCCCTTTTCTTCGATGCTCTTCGCATGGCTTCTCGAGCTTCCCGAAGGCCTCGCTCCCATGAAGTTTCTTAACAACATACGAAAATCCAAGTCTTTTTTAAAAGAAGTGCTTGTCTTTGCAAACAGTAAGTAAACACCATGTAAATTATATATGTGAAACATATATATATATATATTATATATATATATGTATATATATATGTATATATATATATATGTACATATATATATATATATATATATGTATATATACGTTGTAAGTCAATACGGAGCAACACAGATCTATAACCCAATCTTTGAATTAACACGAATCTCTGCAGAGACATGTAACAACATTTCTTCTACATGACCCCTTTATCCGATACCTGGTATAAACCACTTAACCTCGCGACAAATTAGAACGAAACCGTTCACATCAGAGAGATCTGGAATTAGAAGAAATAGCAAGTATCTGTTGGATACTTAGATTACTTAACTTTATCAGTCATAAGGATCCAACCGCCTTCTATTCGTTCCGCAACAGTCCTCCCTCTGCCCCCACAATGATGAACTGTTTCCAACATTGTGACATGTTAGAGGACCACTCCATGACCCTAAACCACTGGTAGTGCGCCGTTTTTGGTTCGTAAGACATCGTTCAAACATTGTACAAAAATCTCGACGTGGCTGAAGTGTCAACCAAGCATATTACATCATAAGATGTGACCAATGGGTCCAACAATTGGGAATGGAGACCTAGATTCTTCATCCTCTGTGTGTCGAACTGTGATGCACAGCTGAGAATTCACCAGCACAATCACGTAAACTGGAAAACTGTTCAACACTAATATTTGAAAATCTGATTATAACAAAACCCAGCAACGGCACGACCCAATGAACTACCCGTCCTCATCGTTAAGAACAATGAATGAAAGAATACCAGAAGTTTCGAGCTCTTTACGTCCCTTAGAACGGGACATGGCAGCCAAACGCATGATGAGTGCGAAAGGAGATTTCTGGTGCTTGCTTGAATTACTTGGTGATCGACAAGACTATATGTTGCTCAAATAAAAGGCGAATTTGCAAAAATCTTCTTTTTTCTTTCTTCTTTGAGTCTTTTGAGCAAGCTCTCTGCATCATCGAGACTTCACGGAAAAATGAGTGTAGTGAGTGAGTTTGTAATTCACTGCAGTCCGGCTCGAACAACTAAAGGCGTTGTGGATTCTTCTGCCTAACCCTTTTCCTAAAAAGATTATAAAGATTCGATGGAAAAGCCACGACTTCATACTGAAATTGCGATAACAATCAGCTAAAAAACCCTATACAGGGCGGTACTATTACTTTGTTGAGAAGGAAAGATGAAGGATGATAAATATTCTGATAAGGCTGCGATCATCCCTATGCTGTCAAACGTTTTTTTCTAGGTTGACAAAGATTATGACAAAGTTTACCAGGCTCCTTGGAACACACACGTGGAATCGACCTCTCGCCCACGGCCCACCAAGCCTTCCATCCCTCTGGGGTCGGCAAATTGGTACCAGACTTGTCTGCGATGATAGCAGCACTGGCTTGATACATCGGTAGGCCACCTCGAGTCATTGTAAAGGCCAGATATGCATTCAATCACCTCCAACGATGCTTAGTGAAGTCGAATGCAGAGCGCATCCTTCAGCGACTGATCAACGCCGAGAGCTTAATCCTTTTATCTTCTATACTAGTATTCACGACAGACTTCTAACACCCAGGATACGACTCGGATTCGATTTCCTGCATAGCCAACTAACTGGTTGAGCTTCATCAATATAGTTCGATATGAGTACCAGGATTAGACTTAGAACATAGATGGAGTGAAGCCTCCGTTCATGGAGAACTCATGGTAAGAATGTGAACAGATCCAACTGCATGGTTCTCTGATAACAGAGCCCACCTCGTACGTGTACCCTGGGCGTTCGGTGAACATAGAGAACAACGCGAAGGAGGAATCGGACAGAAGAAAGACAGCAGCATAGGCTGCATCCGTGGCTCTCAAAGAAGTCACCGACTTGCCAACGAATTCAAAACTCCGCGCTAACTCTTTCGACTTAACGATTCTACAGACGCTCTGATATGCTGCACAGACGTTGTGAACTGATACTTCAACCACGTCAAGAAATCTGCGCGCCAATCACAGAGCGCTTGAACGATGTCTTCCGAAAATGAACCAGCACTCACAACGTCTAGCCGGATTTTGCAGTTCAGATCTTCGAAACCTATACCATCTTTGGTACCGAGGAGAACATACATCAATAGCGAAACGCAAATGAGCCGTTCACAAAAGAACAGCAGGACTCTAAACGGAATGCAACCGCCCCCTTGGACAATCACCTAAACTACAGAGGGACGTATTCGTGCCTAACGTGAACCACCTGCATTTGCAGATGGGAACGATTTTACGATTACAGAATGGGCCTCGCGGACTTCACCACGTTCGAAGCTAACTACCACCACATACGACTGCACGAGAAAGAACCTAATGGAGAACGTGCTAGCACTACTCGTAAAGATAGACAATTCAGGTGTCTAAGTAAGTAATAGGACCATTGGTGATACCAGCAATTGTAAACAAACAACGAAACAACTATACAAACCTTCTACTGGCTTTTTTCTGTTGAAGAACCTTCCAGAATCCTAAACAGTGCAAAAGATAGTCGCTAAGAAAAAAAAACTATCCGTACATTCTCATACCTGAGCTTTATTGCGATGAACATAATTGCAATCTGGACCCCAACTACAGGAGCCATTTATTTCGTATGGACAGTCTCGGATTCTAACAAACTTATCGCGTACAGCAATTGGACGACTCAAACGAGCCTGAAAATAACTGAAAAGCTTATAAACGCTTCATCTTTCCCTTATCGCTGCTTTGAAAAAAAAAGTAAATGAATTTACTTTTCTTTCCTTTACACAATCACTCTATCGTCAATCTTAAGTGCTGATGGAATACCTAGCAAGCGTAGCTTATCGAATAACATCTTAAGTTATGGGAACAAATCCTACTTCGATAGGAACTCTTCGTTTCTTCAGAATATCAGTCTCGCGCTCGTCGTCACTGTCATCCAGTTCTCCTTCCTCTTTTTCGACACCACCATCCCTCTTCGTTTCTTCGTCAGTTGAATCATTTATCTCCCCATCCGAACTCTTCAAAAATTTACATGCGAAACTAGTATATCTCTATTCATAACGGTTTTACTAAGATAAGGTACAGACCTCTTCAACCTCATCTCCTCTTTCATGCGGATTGGGAGAACCCTCGTAATAATCCAAATCTAGTAAATCTTCCACTTTTTCGGACGACGCTTGAAAATTTTCCTTTGACTCATTTCCGCGTTCTGGAAAAAGCGCCAACAATTACCGCATGAGTGAAAAAGCCAATCTCTGAAAAAAATTACCGCATCACTTTTGAAAACATACCTTGAATGTCTTCTGAACTTGATTTCGACCCACCGTCAGAGCCACCTTGATGTGAACCTTCGTCCAGGTCACAGTTCAACTCTTCGGCCATCCGCAAGAAATGCCTTCTAAACAACTACAGGTATCGACAGCAATGAAAAGCATTTACGCTCAATCTTCATCATCAATGTCAACTATGTTTTAGGGCTATTAAAAAATGTACACAAAATTTTTTAAGAATTCAAAACTCAGCGTATCCACTGAAGATTTCATGAGAATGAATGAGCTTGTTAACCACTTCCCTAAGATGTGCTAAACATTATAAGTTCACGTAATTCTACAGAAAATATTGAAAATCAATCCGCAAGTTCTCATCCTCTCATTCTCCTCAAAGACTGGATTTCTTTGAGCCAATAAAATAAGGCCAAACAACATTATTAATAAGGTTTCGTGTAACCTTAGGACGCTACTACGAGTGCACTTTCATTACACACACTAAAACATCGGACCAGCTTTTCCTTACAAACGGCTATTTTCACTTGTAACAACACTTGGATACTTGGATGGCCCATCTTTACTGGTTGTGCAGGCCCCAGCATAATTCCCATTTTCCGGAGATTTGCTGGTCTAGCCATTCTGGTTCGCTGGAGTCCCGAGGACAGCCCTAGGTCGTTACCATCGCAGGCAGTTGCCGAACCGTGGATCAGGGAAAGATTTGCCACCATGCGACTAGTCTGATACCAAGATTGTGGTGGGTCCTGGTATCAGTTTACTCTTAGCTGGGCTTCCTGATGGAAATTCTTCTGATTTGGAGACTCTGCTGGGGGGAGGGGAGGGGAGGAGGGGAATGAATTCTCCCACTGTACATCACAGCCCGACTCCCAGGAACACCTCCTACCCACTGTGAGGCGGTAAACTGTTGGTGTTGTGAGGATAACAATAACTTCAGGCCTTATATATTCTTTCTTTAGCACATAAAGTCAGATGCTGGCTTTTATAGCAGTCATTGACCATTGCTTTCCAATTACAAGCTGAGGATCTGAGAACTTGACGAACTTATAGGAGAGACTATGCTCTGTTTATTTAAAGTCAAATGTTGATTTCTAAGAGTATGATAGCACTCTCAAGATGGTTTCGAGTCAAATTTTCAACAAACCGAGGATGAAGTATTAATTTTTGGAATGTCTAACGTAACCCCGGCAAACGCAACTACCAATAACGCATTCGGGGATACACTGCTTTCTCTGAATAAAATTCTGATCGTTCAACTGCTTTCGTGTTCGAAATATGAACCTCGACAAAAGGAAAATTGACAAATCCACTTCTCGGATCCACGAAAGCAAAAAATTCATTGTTCGAAGGTCAGAAAACATGTACCCTGCTGGCAAAGATCTGTGGATATTTAGGTCTAGCATGAGTTCAGAAATACCCTATCTATAAAAGCTATCCCTATCTTTCCGCACCGTACTGAGTGGAGATCAATTCACGTCGGATTCTGTCGTCAAGGAAAACACGTCAAATACTGGCTCTACTCGTGCCGTTATAACTCCTTTAAACACGAACTAATACATATATAACCTTAGATCATCTTTCGTCTGAGGGCATTTCAATAACGAATAATCTCACGATGATGGAATAACACATATTTTTTTGACGTGTATCACCTGTTTTCTGGATAACAACATTGCAAAGGCCGCCATTCATATTTTTCTGACAAATGTGCGTTAAACACGTGATTTCTCTGAATCTAATGGATGAACATGGACGTTTCGTCACCCGTTTAGCGAATAGTTCAGTTAGAGAGCAGGAGATGTAGATGAAGGCCACACATGAATGCCGAACAGAGTAGTGCTTTTTACAGGCCCAACCTCGTGTGGCGAGAGCGATAGCATTTCTGACGAGATGGATGTAATCCAAACAGTGTAAGGCTTATTCAAATATGTTTTCGATGTTTGGATTGAGTGATGGATGGATCGATAACCGAGATAAAATCGGGATGGAAGCAGGTCGATATGAATAATCGATCGTCATCGCGAGAGCAGACGCAAACACACACTGCGTCACGTCGTATCGATCGTCGCCAAATACTGAAATTGTGCAATCGCACAGCTCACACTCACATAGACGTCACTGTATTCCGGTCTTCATTAACAGTCGACATTAGCAAAAAAGAACTCTTTATTCTCTTGTTTGAATATTTCACAGGCCTTAAATAAAATAACTCATACCGAAAGGTCGACAAACCATATGATTAAAACATGCATTGCTGGGAACTGAGCGCTAAAAGAAGGTGGATGGAGGTTTTTGGAATGCTAGGTTCGTTGGCGATGTATCCATCGACTATAACCCAATAGGCTTTCTGGTGGTGTGATACAATAAAACTGGTGTCAAACAAATAAAACTGAAATAGTGCAAACGTATAATGTGGGCAGCTACATAGTCAAACCGAGCTGGATATATTCGTCGACCAACTGTGTGAAAAATGTGAATAAGAAGTCCATTCATTCGTTGTTAGTTGGGTCGAACACGCTCGACCTACTGCAATTAATTCGTGCTCAGCTCCTTCCACTGCTCGAGAAGATCCGTCGGAGTGTCTGGATATCTGTCATCGTAGAGTCCCTGCGCAAGAAGTTCCTCATCGCATGACTGCACTAGTAGTTCGGTTTCGTTTGAACGGCTCTGCTTGCTTACATTGTTCTCCTTATCGTCCTCGGATATTGTGTCCATCTTCGAGCCAAAGATAGCTCCTGCCCACTGGTCTCGCATACTGCGACCAGTGTGAGGTGAACTCTCTTGTGACAGAGTTTCTTCAGGTTCTTCCTTGATAAGAGACAAATCCGGCACCTTTTTCTTTTGTGCACTTCGGACATCTTTAGTAACCTCAACAGAGTCAACTTGTTGTAGAATTGGAATACATCGAATATCACCAATCATACCACGGTTCGATAACGAATGCATTGAAGTTGGCCTTCCCATTTGGCTTATGTTGAAGTCGATATTGGACCTCATGTCATCGATTTCGACCAAACGACGGCAAGAACTAGCCGCTAAATCAGAAGCAGTGGATAGAATAGATATTTATGATGTGATCGTTAAGATCTCCGATGAAACGATGCAAAAATATGTAACCGTATTCACTTCCTTATCCTTAGCAAGACTCCTTGGGTATTAAAATAATGTTCCCAGATGTCTTACGTACCACAGTGAACGTAGTTAAGTTTCATGAAGTTAGACTCTGAACAACTAGCCCAAGAATGGGGTACTAAAGATTTGAGGGTTTAAAGTAAGGAAGAATTGTTGCCAGCATTGTGCTAACTCAGCAGGATTGCACCATAATTTCAAAACTTATTGAAGGGAAACATACTCTCATCCACAACATCTTCTGCATACTTGCACGCTTTTTCTATATTAATAATCTCCATCTTTGGATAGACAGCATTCGGAACCTTCGCTTTTGGCATCAACGAAATCTCACGTTCAAACGACAATCGTCTAGATGTTTGTGAAGAACGATTCCTATGAAATGTCTGATTAACATTTAACTCTGTTATACTCGCTATTTCAGAACAAACCCTTGCCTCAAAAATATCCAACATAAGGAAACAAAAAAACATTTTAGAAGAAGCGTTGTTCGTCTTTTTTTTCTTTTTTTTTGCAGAATGGAAGATGAATTGTCTCAGCCTCATAAGGTTAATGTTCTTAAATGAGATGGAATAGGCAACTATACCTATCTATAACCGTAGTGTTAAGACATGAGCAAAACTCGGAACCCTATCTGAGCTTCGAACCTGTGATTACCCTTTTCAGAGGTTCACCTGTTATCCATTGCACCAACGATACCCTTCCACGGAAAGGGTAGTCACGGATTCGAAGCTCACCTGGGGTGGGGTTCCGAGTTTTGCTTGTGTCTCAACATCATTTCAGTTGTATTTCACATAGTACCTAGCCATGAAAAAAGTAGTAGGCAGTCAATAAAAGTTAAGCACTATTCCTATTTAATTTACAACCGATATAAAGTAAAGGAGCATCAGACCTCGCCGGACTAGATCCCGTTGAGCGACGACTGGTTTGTGAAGCTGGCCGCATATTCGACTCATCCTCCCTTTCCGGCGAGATCTCACCTGCGGCTAGCAGCCTCTCGTATTGAATGAGTGGCAGACCCTTCAAGGTCACCACCGTAATTATCGTAGATAAAACCTTATTATTACGACTTTTGTTCGAAACTGCGTAATTTCTATTCTCGTTAATTTTGGAAACATTGGACAACTGACCTTAACATTTGTAATGAGGTTTTTGGAATCCGAATGAAACTGCGTAAAACTGTCCTAGAAGATTCATCTCACTTTGCTTGACAGTTGCATGGATTCTGTCTTTTTTGGGGCCATTCTGGTCATTTGCTTAGCATTTGAAGTTCAACTAGAGTGCGGTATTTGTATGGAAGATGAGTCTTAGCCTTTTATTCACATCTCTTCAGAAATGATTACGACGACCGCATGATAGACAGACGATCCATCTCTCCCTGTAATCACTAATGGCACGCACTCTAATAGATACACGACGACATGACCTCTTATGAACTCATGAGGTGCAAAACAGGCTGAGTTGAGATTTGAACTAATTTATCTCAGATCATAAAGGAGAAAAGGGTAAAGCTCCCGGCGCTGATCAATCTCTGTTGGATGCGCCATACATTCGGCTTCGGCGGGCATCACTGGAAGTGAATGAAGCATAACTGGCCTTTACATTGAACTGCGGCAGCATACCGATGTATTGAGTCAGTGTTGCTGTCCTCGGAGACAAGTCCGGTACCAATTCGTCGACCCCGGAGAGATGGAGGGCTTGGTGAGCGTGCGGCGAGGGATCGATCCCAGGTGTATTGCAGGGCACCTCTAATCACTACGCTACACTCCTATTCAGTCCATACTTAACTTTAATTGTTGCAGTAAAATCGCTAGGATATACAGATTTTTGCCATCCAGAAAGAAGTTATCCTGTTCTTTTATGATAGAATAGCAATTTTCTGGAGTCTATAGCATCTTTTTCTTCACTTCCTTTGTGTTACACCTACTATTTTAACCATCAAAGCAAAGACACGACTGTGTTCTCAAAGTAGCCTTCGGTGGCAGCCATTTCAAAAACTTAACTCCCATTTTCGATTTTCTTGAAAATCCCAATTCTAGTACTTCAAAGTGGATATATTATAAAATTTACATATACTCTTAAGATGATAAAGCAGCTTCTCTTCTAAAAGGCTTAAAAGTTCTTAATTCCTCCAACTGGGCTATCATTATAAAAGTTATCGTGTTTCGTTGAGAAAGCAACTTTGGCGGAATGTATTGATAACTCCCCAAGACATGCAAGTGTTCAAAAAATTGAAGGTGTACCACATGCTAGTACAGCAAATTCTTTCAAAAGTCGAGATATAAAAGGTGGTAAAAAAATATGTTAGGGGCGGATAGCACGATGGTAGTGATGCCGACCATTATCGACACTACTGGTTCGATCCCGCTAGGAGGTCACCAAGCCTCTCATTCCTCCGGATTCGGAGAAAATTGATACCGCACTTGTCCGGAAAAAATCGCTGTCTGCAATCCAAGTGGGGATGCTCCAGTCTGGCTGTCCCAGGACTCCAGGGAGAATCGACTTGACATTTTACGACATTCAAGGTGAAATGAACATCCTCAAGCAGCAGCCGAATCCACATGTGAAAAGTGAAAAACCTTCATGAGTGATGGGTTCGAGAAACCGAACTGAATGTGAGAAGTGCTGGGATCCGCAAAGTAGATGTAGAAAACGGGTCGCATAAAAAAAAATAATTCATAGTGTTTAACCTGCAACTTTAGAACCCGTTGCAACTCACTGACAGTTGGTCCATTGACCGATATGAGTCGGGACAACGTTGCCACCAATCACAAGAAATTGGCGACACCAACTCACTATATCTAAGGATCAGATACTTTGTTCGTAAAAACTACACGTATACCTTCTTCAGTTTGTGTATAAATTGACAGCGAGGCCCATATGGACAGTGTCCAAACGTGGAGAACTTGTCACAAAGCTGTGTTTTATATTTAGGATGTGCTTTACCACGGGGCTGAAACAAAAAACAGTTTCAGTGGGTTCGTCTTCACATTATGGGAATTAAACAACCACTGAACATCGACGAAGATAGGAATAATGAGTAGAATTTGAGATCTTGACGTCGATCATACCTGACTAGGAAGTCGAAGTTCACTGTCACCGTGGGCAAATCGGCAGCTGTCACCGTATGGACAAAATCCAAATTTCTTAAAAGCATCGCAGAGAGCCGTTTTAAATGCTTCGTCCTTTCTAAAGAAAAGAAACTTTCAACAATTACGGCATACATAAATAAAAAAAACATCGAAGGATGACTTGGTGGGCGGGTAGTTTTTTAAAGTGATAAGTAGCTAGCTACGTGGAACTTTGCCGGCTTCTTTAATCTGTAAATGAAACCGCATGATACGAAAATTCCAGTGAATTTCATAAATCACCTACTAGGGAACAATGAATGGACGTCCCGAATATAGTAAGTACTTTGTGTTATTATGCTACCTTTCTATTTACTGCTTATTATTATTTTTCACAGCAGAGTATGATGTGAAATACAACAGCTATGATGCTGAGATATTTTTCAAAACTTCAACCCCAGGCCAGAAAGAACCTTCGATCACCCTTTCCGGACGATCACGTTTTACCCATTGCACCACTGAAGCCCTTGCTTTGCCCTTCACTGAGCCAGCTCAACTTTATATTATTGTTGATTATGTCAACAATCCACTCACTAGTTCCTTATGAATATGCTACATACCGCTTCATTCTCTGCACTTCCTCTCGTTCTTCGTCGGTCATCGTCTCCCAGGTAACACATTGGCGACGTCCCCGAGACTGAACATTTTCACTATTCTTCCAAAGCAGGTTTTTTTTTAAAGTATAAACTCGACTTTTCGTTAAGAGAGAATCTTCAACGGAGGATCTTTAATGAAATTCGGAAAATTAAAGATAAGTTTTTCAGAAACTATTTAAGAACATCGAACGGCACAAGACGCATTCGCCCTTACGTCAAATATGTCGCTTTTTCGCCTTCTTGAACCGCCACCAGCTTCTATCGGTTCGTGTACGGACGGAATGATAGCATCAGGAGTGACCGTGATTAGTCGAGTTTGACCATGGAATCCTGAATACGACTACTATCCAGAAAATAGGAGTGAAAAATTCAAAGAAAGACAGCTGAAAAACTGACTGAAGAAAAAAAGTGGTGAGCATGGAAACTCAACTGCATGAGAGTCTTTACCATTAATAACATTTCGGTGTACGGGATAGCTTTGTTTAAAACAATGAATTAAGAGCTTAAGAGTTGCAGTTATCGGATTTGTTTGTATAAAGATCTAATTTTAGGGTCGGTTGAGAGCTAGAGATATCGGGACTATTTATTTCATAGCAGATGTGTAGTGTGATGGAAAAAATGTTAAGTGCTAGAAGCTGTATCTGCGCACGTTCATATTCAGCTAAGGTTTAGGATTTCTTCCCGTGCAAAGAGGTCCTTGTACCGAGATGGAACAAATAACATAATAATAAGGTTAGAAACATTGGTTGTAAACCCATAACGCCCCCGTATGTACACTAAAGTGTCCACAGCGGTTCGGACCAAACGACCGTAAGAACTATTGTGTCTACATTCAATTTAGCAAGTTTCAGAGATTCTTCACCGCACTGTGTATATTCAATCAATAGGTAATCGAAAGCAAATCGATATAGGAAGGGGTGGGATCAGAGAAATCATTCTCTACGCCTAGTCGTTTACAAAAAATCTTTTTCGACAAAGTTCATTGACTGGTAGCATGACTAACAACTAGTTGTTAATTCATTTTAATCTCTATGGTCATTCCATTGAACATGAGGGTATAGAAAGACACCGAAATAGAATCAAAATGGATGAAAAACACTTCCAAGTGCTGATAGCAATATACAAACATAATGGACTGTGGTAACACACAGTAAACAGCAGCGAACATATCATTTATACCCATAGCACGACAGATCGAAGCCTTTTCTACAGTTCTCTCATGTTCAGAAACCCTAAAGAACCTTAATTATTGAACAATGCTTTTTCATTGTCAAAAAGCCAAAGGATCCGCAGCCGACAAAAAATTGCTCGTATTCGACTGGCGCAGCCGCGCAAAACGGCGTAGGCGAGTTATGGGTGAAAAGCAAGATAGTTGTAAGAAATTGCGCGCCCAAATATTAACGAAGAGAAGAGGAAAACATTTAAAGTGTAAACGAAAAGAATCATTGTGTATAGTCACTGTCTCCCCTCATCATCACGGTCCTTTTCTCACAGTATCAAGACCGCCAATTGGTACTTTTCGTCGTAAACGTCGTTAAGCTGGAGTCTATCTCACCCTTTTGACGTGAGTCCAGCACCGATCCAACAATGGAACGTCGAGCTTGATCATCAATGCCATAGTAGAGCTGTTCGTGTGGTGTGCGGGACATAGTGATTTCACCGGTATCGCCGCAAAGGAAAAGCGGATGAACGAAAGCAGCTACGATTTCTCTAAAACAGGACTGAAGCGTAAAGAACTGAATTTTCTATAGTGAATTTGTCGGATAGGGAAAAAATGGCAGGATTGAGGAACAACGATGGCATTGGAGAGAAGCACGATTGTCTGAGGTGAACGAACCGAACAGCCGTGTAAGTGGCGGTCTAATGACGGCGCCAAATGGATATACTATAGATTTGTAGATCTAAAGATCAGCCCACTTTGCACTCCGTGAATCGCTCCAAATAAAGCCTCCTACGTGGATCTACCACTAAATTTGTGGAAAGCTCCTTAGTTATTGAACCTGATATGATTACAAAACGTTTACTCTGCCCTACTTTTTTTCGGATGTGACCGAAAGTCTAGGATTGCATTCTCGGCAAAGTACTGTTTCCAGAACTCTCTATTCATCACTATGGGAGACCGACAGACTACTCGTCAATGTTTGATATCTATATCAGGAAAAGAATGGCAATGAAACACATTTTCTATGTTTCGTCGTTCGCGATCGATTAGTCGATTGTGCAAAACAATGCTATAGCAGCAGAATCACGACTATCTTGTTGAAGTTCTGTGGGAAGCTTCCTTCTCACTCCTTAAGTTCAAGTGTTACCTAGTGTAAAGAATTGGGAACGATCTAGCAAGGTTGTTTCGGGATTCTAGGGAAAATCACGTTAGACCAACATTCAACATGACAAAATAAAAGATGTCATTGGATCTGATACATATATGATATATGATATATGATATATATAGATATATGATCTGGAGTACAGTGATAATCACACAGGTCTTACAGAGACTCCTCCAGAGTTAAATGGACTAATTTCTATCTTGTATATGCAATGCTTCTTGCTCGTCAATATCGCTCATTTCATTAATAATTTTTGAAAGGTACCATCTTCCCAACTTAGCCTAGAGAACCTCTGTGGAACTTTTGAGCGCAAGCAAAAGTTTAGTAGAGCAATAGTCAGAGAGTACGGGCTCTGCTGCCAAGGACAGAACAGCTGTTAGCTCTATCAAGACCGAACTCAACATCTGCTTTTCGATGTGCTGTTTTTGGAACTGGAACTGTATGCCATAAAGGAATTTCTGTTAGGCGACAATCCGATCAACTGGAATTCCTGAAAAATCAGGTTTTCCGACTGAGTGCTAATGTGAGGGTGAAGAGAGTAATCAGTTCTCAATATTTCTTAAGATTGTTCGACTTAAACAAGGATGTTGTGAAGTTTTTTTATTTGGCTAACGTTCTTCTTCGTCTTCTTCAAAGCGAATTGATCCGAGTCGATTTTCCACAGCCGTTCGTACTCGCGATGTTGTTCCTTGTAGTCGTGTCTAGTCGACTCTTCATGAGTTCTCTTCTATTCTTCGGAAGAAATCTTCCTTCTGGAAAAGGAAATTTGTAGCAATCTCGTGTTATACGAGAAATCTTAAACGACATTAAATATTTATGCTGAGATTAAATAGCAGTCGTTTTCGAGTTTTCACTGCTTTTCAAGCCCTGAGAAACTCCCGTCGTAAGAAACAATTCGCCGATTACGAAACCCCTAAATCGAGGGCTTGAATAGTTACACTCGCAATCACCTCAGCCCTTTCAGAAAGGTATTCACTCATTATTCCGCAGATTAAAGCAGTGTTCTTAAAACAAATGGTAAAAGCACAAAGCAGTCCGTGTTGATTATTTTCTGAGGACTGCGTCATGAATTTGACTTCAATAAGCATTGCAGACGTGAGCCAATGCATATTTGGCCTATACAATGACTAGGGGCCTAGCGATGTATCAAATAAGTGCTGCTATCCTCCTGAACATATACGCGTCCACTATGAGAGTCCGTAATAATGGAGGACTTGGTTTGCTCGACGCACGGAATCGAACCGACAACCGTGTGTTCATTGAAGATTGCCTCTAACCATTGCACTGTACTTAGGTAATAAAGCAAGCTTGGTGGCCGATACAATCTCAGCAAAGCTCGATTTCGATAACGCATTTTACTTAAATCTATATTAGGATGAACGTCAAAAATATCTCGTTCTTGAAAGCAGATGTTTCTGAAGCCTTATTCACCCTCAATGGTGTAAACATCTTTGAACGATTCAGCTACGGGTATCTAGACAACGGATTCAACATGATGAACGCTTCAGAAACTAGAAAGAGGTAGGAAGAAACGCTGGGGAGTTCACAAGATCGTCGAGCACGTAGTGAAACAAACGATTAAAACTGTCCATACTCATCTTTCCAATATTAGGTTTTTTGCTAGCGAAGAGTAGACGTTAAGCAAGTAGAATGAAAGAGCCATCAGAACAATTGAGAAAGTGTGCCGTAGGTATTCCGTGTTCCAATCCACAGCGGCCGTCAAAGACTGCGAATGTTTGCTTAGGCTGGTATCGAAAATTAAATGGGTGGATCACACAAGTGATACATTTTTCTTATGATACAACCGACTGACCAAAGCCATTAGCTACTGGATCTCACGCTCCTTAAAGTGCAAGACGAGAAGTTCAACAATCAAATGCTGAGAACTCTTGGTGAAGATCCTCGAAGTAAATCCTAATGATTTTCATGTCTTCCAACAAGCGAGAACCCACTGGATAGTTGAAGCAGGTCTCAGGAACGGATGAAAGCTTACCGGATCTCATTTTCATCACCCCCGATACCAACGGACAAATCTGACAGTGCTGAAGGATGCTAAAAGAAGCTTAGAAAATCGTAGAGATCACACAGCGTACATCCGCTTCTGTTCTCGCGCTATTGCTGTCCAATTCGGCCTTTCTACATAGTTGTGCTCACAGATGCTCATCCAGGATTCACAAATCATATTGAACTGCATACACAGATGGTCTACGTCTTTTAGTTTTACGATACAAAGGATTCCCTCGACCACACCTCTCGTCCATTTGTTGTCGACTCTTCTCACTACATCAGAGGATACGTTTGCTTTGCCTTAATTGGTTTTGCTTTGCCTACATGTAAAATTTGCTAGATCCAGATCGACTTTCGGAAAATATGAAGTGCAACGTATAGTCCAACAGGGCGCATAGTAAGAGTATCCGTTCAAACATATATATGACGCGACAAAATTGTGAAGTTATTGAAGTGACATCACAAATCACTGAGGAAAAATTCTAGTCGGTTAGGGGACTAGGCGAAGGGATCAGATTCCTATTAATTGCTGCTTTCGGTGGCTCAAAGCCGTTTTCACTTCAACTCGCTCTTACCCACTCGCAATGATCGCTGCACCTCTCGATAAGTGTAATACGTTGCCTCAAAAGGAGGAGACGAGTTATTCCTGATTATTTCTTCATTACACGAATGGATGGAGATTAAATTAGCCTTTTTCTGCCTTACTCATATCAATGTTCAAATCCTTGTTTTCTTTCTACATTTGTACCCTAGCCATTAATCGAGAGCTTCGCTAAGAAAACGCTCGTGTCACGATTTAGCGCACATCAGACGTTTTTTCTAGAGTTTCGCTCAGAAAACGCTTATTTCGAGGTTTTGCTCGCGTTAGACGTCTTTCTAGAGTTTCGCTCAGAAAAACGCTTATTTCGAGGTTTTGCTCGCGTTAGACGTCTTTCTAGAGTTTCGCTCAGAAAACGCTTATTTCGAGGTTTTGGGCGCGTTAGACGTCTTTCTAGAGCCTCGCTCAGAAAACGCTTATTTCGAGGTTTTGCTCGCGTTGGACGTCTTTCTAGAGCTTTCGCTCAGAAAACGCTTATTTCGAGGTTTTGCGCGCGTTAGACGTCTTTCTAGAGTTTCGCTCAGAAAACGCTTATTTCGAGGTTTTGGGCGCGTTAGACGCCTTTCTAGAGTTTCGCTCAGAAAACGCTTATTTCGAGGTTTTGCGCGCGTTAGACGCCTTTCTAGAGCCTCGCTCAGAAAACGCTTATTTCGAGGTTTTGCTCGCGTTAGACGTCTTTCTAGAGTTTCGCTCAGAAAACGCTTATTTCGAGGTTTTGCGCGCGTTGGACGCCTTTCTAGAGCCTCGCTCAGAAAACGCTTATTTCGAGGTTTTGCGCGCGTTAGACGCCTTTCTAGAGCCTCGCTCAGAAAACGCTTATTTCGAGGTTTTGCTCGCGTTAGACGTCTTTCTAGAGCCTCGCTCAGAAAACGCTTATTTCGAGGTTTATGCGCGCGTTAGACGCCTTTCTAGAGCCTCGCTCAGAAAACGCTTATTTCGAGGTTTTGCGCGCGTTAGACGCCTTTCTAGAGCCTCGCTCAGAAAAACGCTTATTTCGAGGTTTTGCTCGCGTTAGACGTCTTTCTAGAGCCTCGCTCAGAAAACGCTTATTTCGAGGTTTTGCTCGCGTTAGACGTCTTTCTAGAGCCTCGCTCAGAAAACGCTTATTTCGAGGTTTTGCTCGCGTTAGACGCCTTTCTAGAGTTTCGCTCAGAAAACGCTTATTTCGAGGTTTTGCTCGCGTTAGACGTCTTTCTAGAGCCTCGCTCAGAAAACGCTTATTTCGAGGTTTTGCTCGCGTTAGACGTCTTTCTAGAGCTTTCGCTCAGAAAACGCTTATTTCGAGGTTTTGCTCGCGTTAGACGTCTTTCTAGAGCCTCGCTCAGAAAACGCTTATTTCGAGGTTTTGCTCGCGTTAGACGTCTTTCTAGAGCCTCGCTCAGAAAACGCTTATTTCGAGGTTTTGCGCGCGTTAGACGCCTTTCTAGAGTCTCGCTCAGAAAACGCTTATTTCGAGGTTTTGCTCGCGTTAGACGCCTTTCTAGAGCCTCGCTCAGAAAACGCTTATTTCGAGGTTTTGCGCGCGTTAGACGTCTTTCTAGAGCTTTCGCTCAGAAAACGCTTATTTCGAGGTTTTGCGCGCGTTAGACGTCTTTCTAGAGTCTCGCTCAGAAAACGCTTATTTCGAGGTTTTGCTCGCGTTAGACGCCTTTCTAGAGCCTCGCTCAGAAAACGCTTATTTCGAGGTTTTGCTCGCGTTAGACGTCTTTCTAGAGTTTCGGTCAGAAAACGCTTATTTCGAGGTTTTGCTCGCGTTAGACGTCTTTCTAGAGTTTCGGTCAGAAAACGCTTATTTCGAGGTTTTGCTCGCGTTAGACGTCTTTCTAGAGTTTCGCTCAGAAAACGCTTATTTCGAGGTTTTGCTCGCGTTAGACGTCTTTCTAGAGCCTCGCTCAGAAAACGCTTATTTCGAGGTTTTGCGCGCGTTAGACGCCTTTCTAGAGCCTCGCTCAGAAAACGCTTATTTCGAGGTTTTGCTCGCGTTAGACGTCTTTCTAGAGCTTTCGCTCAGAAAACGCTTATTTCGAGGTTTTGCGCGCGTTAGACGTCTTTCTAGAGCCTCGCTCAGAAAACGCTTATTTCGAGGTTTTGCTCGCGTTAGACGCCTTTCTAGAGCCTCGCTCAGAAAACGCTTATTTCGAGGTTTTGCTCGCGTTAGACGTCTTTCTAGAGCCTCGCTCAGAAAACGCTTATTTCGAGGTTTTGCGCGCGTTAGACGTCTTTCTAGAGCCTCGCTCAGAAAACGCTTATTTCGAGGTTTTGCGCGCGTTAGACGCCTTTCTAGAGCCTCGCTCAGAAAACGCTTATTTCGAGGTTTTGCTCGCGTTAGACGCCTTTCTAGAGTCTCGCTCAGAAAACGCTTATTTCGAGGTTTTGCTCGCGTTAGACGCCTTTCTAGAGCTTTCGCTCAGAAAACGCTTATTTCGAGGTTTTGCTCGCGTTAGACGTCTTTCTAGAGTTTCGCTCAGAAAACGCTTATTTCGAGGTTTTGCGCGCGTTAGACGTCTTTCTAGAGCCTCGCTCAGAAAACGCTTATTTCGAGGTTTTGCTCGCGTTAGACGTCTTTCTAGAGTCTCGCTCAGAAAACGCTTATTTCGAGGTTTTGCTCGCGTTAGACGTCTTTCTAGAGCCTCGCTCAGAAAACGCTTATTTCGAGGTTTTGCGCGCGTTAGACGTCTTTCTAGAGTTTCGCTCAGAAAACGCTTATTTCGAGGTTTTGCTCGCGTTAGACGTCTTTCTAGAGTTTCGCTCAGAAAACGCTTATTTCGAGGTTTTGCTCGCGTTAGACGTCTTTCTAGAGTTTCGCTCAGAAAACGCTTATTTCGAGGTTTTGCTCGCGTTAGACGTCTTTCTAGAGTCTCGCTCAGAAAACGCTTATTTCGAGGTTTTGCGCGCGTTAGACGTCTTTCTAGAGTTTCGCTCAGAAAAACGCTTATTTCGAGGTTTTGCGCGCGTTAGACGTCTTTCTAGAGTTTCGCTCAGAAAACGCTTATTTCGAGGTTTTGCTCGCGTTAGACGTCTTTCTAGAGTTTCGCTCAGAAAACGCTTATTTCGAGGTTTTGCTCGCGTTAGACGTCTTTCTAGAGTTTCGCTCAGAAAAACGCTTATTTCGAGGTTTTGCGCGCGTTAGACGTCTTTCTAGAGTTTCGCTCAGAAAACGCTTATTTCGAGGTTTTGCGCGCGTTAGACGTCTTTCTAGAGTTTCGCTCAGAAAACGCTTATTTCGAGGTTTTGCTCGCGTTAGACGTCTTTCTAGAGTTTCGCTCAGAAAACGCTTATTTCGAGGTTTTGCTCGCGTTAGACGTCTTTCTAGAGTTTCGCTCAGAAAACGCTTATTTCGAGGTTTTGCTCGCGTTAGATGTCTTTCGAGAGTTTCGCTCAGAAAACGCTTATTTCGAGGTTTTGCGCGCGTTAGACGTCTTTCTAGAGTTTCGCTCAGAAAACGCTCATTTCGAGGTTTTGCTCGCTTAGATGTCTTTCGAGAGTGTCATTAAGAAAAAGCTTATTCCGAAGTTTTGCTCGCGTTAGACGTCTTTCTAGAGTTTCGCTCAGAAAAACGCTTATTTCGAGGTTTTGCGCGCGTTAGACGTCTTTCTAGAGTTTCGCTCAGAAAACGCTTATTTCGAGGTTTTGCGCGCGTTAGACGTCTTTCTAGAGTTTCGCTCAGAAAACGCTCATTTCGAGGTTTTGCTCGCTTAGATGTCTTTCGAGAGTGCATTAAGAAAAAGCTTATTCCGAAGTTTTGCTCGCGTTAGACGTCTTTCTAGAGTTTCGCTCAGAAAAACGCTTATTTCGAGGTTTTGGGCGCGTTAGACGTCTTTCTAGAGTTTCGCTCAGAAAACGCTTATTTCGAGGTTTTGCGCGCGTTAGACGTCTTTCTAGAGTTTCGCTCAGAAAACGCTTATTTCGAGGTTTTGCTCGCGTTAGACGTCTTTCTAGAGTTTCGCTCAGAAAACGCTTATTTCGAGGTTTTGCGCGCGTTAGACGTCTTCTCTAGAGTTTCGCTCAGAAAACGCTTATTTCGAGGTTTTGCTCGCGTTAGACGTCTTTCTAGAGTTTCGCTCAGAAAAACGCTTATTTCGAGGTTTTGCTCGCGTTAGACGTCTTTCTAGAGTTTCGCTCAGAAAACGCTTATTTCGAGGTTTTGCGCGCGTTAGACGTCTTTCTAGAGTTTCGCTCAGAAAACGCTTATTTCGAGGTTTTGCGCGCGTTAGATGTCTTTCTAGAGTTTCGCTCAGAAAAACGCTTATTTCGAGGTTTTGCTCGCGTTAGACGTCTTTCTAGAGTTTCGCTCAGAAAAACGCTTATTTCGAGGTTTTGGGCGCGTTAGACGTCTTTCTAGAGTTTCGCTCAGAAAAACGCTTATTTCGAGGTTTTGCGCGCGTTAGATGTCTTTCTAGAGTTTCGCTCAGAAAACGCTTATTTCGAGGTTTTGGGCGCGTTAGACGTCTTTCTAGAGTTTCGCTCAGAAAAACGCTTATTTCGAGGTTTTGCTTGCTTAGATGTCTGTCGAGAGTTTCGCTCAGAAAACGCTTATTTCGAGGTTTTGGGCGCGTTAGACGTCTTTCTAGAGTTTCGCTCAGAAAAACGCTTATTTCGAGGTTTTGCTCGCTTAGATGTCTTTCGAGAGTTTCGCTCAGAAAAACGCTTATTTCGAGGTTTTGCTCGCGTTAGACGTCTTTCTAGAGTTTCGCTCAGAAAACGCTTATTTCGAGGTTTTGCTCGCTTAGATGTCTTTCGAGAGTTTCGCTCAGAAAAACGCTTATTTCGAGGTTTTGCGCGCGTTAGACGTCTTTCTAGAGTTTCGCTCAGAAAAACGCTTATTTCGAGGTTTTGCTCGCGTTAGATGTCTTTCGAGAGTTTCGCTCAGAAAACGCTTATTTCGAGGTTTTGCGCGCGTTAGACGTCTTTCTAGAGTTTCGCTCAGAAAACGCTTATTTCGAGGTTTTGCTCGCTTAGATGTCTTTCGAGAGTGCATTAAGAAAAAGCTTATTCCGAAGTTTTGCTCGCGTTAGACGTCTTTCTAGAGTTTCGCTCAGAAAACGCTTATTTCGAGGTTTTGCGCGCGTTAGACGTCTTTCTAGAGTTTCGCTCAGAAAACGCTTATTTCGAGGTTTTGCTCGCGTTAGACGTCTTTCTAGAGTTTCGCTCAGAAAACGCTTATTTCGAGGTTTTGCTCGCGTTAGACGTCTTTCTAGAGTTTCGCTCAGAAAACGCTTATTTCGAGGTTTTGCGCGCGTTAGACGTCTTTCTAGAGTTTCGCTCAGAAAACGCTCATTTCGAGGTTTTGCTCGCTTAGATGTCTTTCGAGAGTGTCATTAAGAAAAACGCTTATTCCGAAGTTTTGCTCGCGTTAGACGTCTTTCTAGAGTTTCGCTCAGAAAACGCTTATTTCGAGGTTTTGCGCGCGTTAGACGTCTTTCTAGAGTTTCGCTCAGAAAACGCTTATTTCGAGGTTTTGCTCGCGTTAGACGTCTTTCTAGAGTTTCGCTCAGAAAACGCTTATTTCGAGGTTTTGCGCGCGTTAGACGTCTTTCTAGAGTTTCGCTCAGAAAACGCTTATTTCGAGGTTTTGCTCGCGTTAGACGTCTTTCTAGAGTTTCGCTCAGAAAAACGCTTATTTCGAGGTTTTGCTCGCGTTAGACGTCTTTCTAGAGTTTCGCTCAGAAAACGCTTATTTCGAGGTTTTGCGCGCGTTAGACGTCTTTCTAGAGTTTCGCTCAGAAAACGCTTATTTCGAGGTTTTGCTCGCGTTAGACGTCTTTCTAGAGCTTTCGCTCAGAAAACGCTTATTTCGAGGTTTTGCTCGCGTTAGACGTCTTTCTAGAGCTTTCGCTCAGAAAACGCTTATTTCGAGGTTTTGCGCGCGTTAGACGTCTTTCTAGAGCTTTCGCTCAGAAAACGCTTATTTCGAGGTTTTGCTCGCGTTAGACGTCTTTCTAGAGTTTCGCTCAGAAAACGCTTATTTCGAGGTTTTGCGCGCGTTAGACGTCTTTCTAGAGTTTCGCTCAGAAAACGCTTATTTCGAGGTTTTGCTCGCGTTAGACGTCTTTCTAGAGTTTCGCTCAGAAAAACGCTTATTTCGAGGTTTTGCTCGCGTTAGACGTCTTTCTAGAGTTTCGCTCAGAAAACGCTTATTTCGAGGTTTTGGGCGCGTTAGACGTCTTTCTAGAGTTTCGCTCAGAAAAACGCTTATTTCGAGGTTTTGCTCGCGTTAGACGTCTTTCTAGAGTTTCGCTCAGAAAACGCTTATTTCGAGGTTTTGCGCGCGTTAGACGTCTTTCTAGAGTTTCGCTCAGAAAACGCTCATTTCGAGGTTTTGCTCGCTTAGATGTCTTTCGAGAGTTTCGCATTAAGAAAAACGCTTATTTCGAAGTTTTGCTCGCGTTAGACGTCTTTCTAGAGTTTCGCTCAGAAAACGCTTATTTCGAGGTTTTGCTCGCGTTAGACGTCTTTCTAGAGTTTCGCTCAGAAAACGCTTATTTCGAGGTTTTGCGCGCGTTAGACGTCTTTCTAGAGTTTCGCTCAGAAAACGCTCATTTCGAGGTTTTGCTCGCTTAGATGTCTTTCGAGAGTGCATTAAGAAAAAGCTTATTCCGAAGTTTTGCTCGCGTTAGACGTCTTTCTAGAGTTTCGCTCAGAAAACGCTTATTTCGAGGTTTTGCGCGCGTTAGACGTCTTTCTAGAGTTTCGCTCAGAAAACGCTTATTTCGAGGTTTTGCGCGCGTTAGACGTCTTTCTAGAGTTTCGCTCAGAAAACGCTTATTTCGAGGTTTTGCTCGCGTTAGACGTCTTTCTAGAGTTTCGCTCAGAAAACGCTTATTTCGAGGTTTTGCGCGCGTTAGACGTCTTTCTAGAGTTTCGCTCAGAAAACGCTTATTTCGAGGTTTTGCTCGCTTAGATGTCTTTCGAGAGTTTCGCTCAGAAAAACGCTTATTTCGAAGTTTTGCGCGCGTTAGACGTCTTTCTAGAGTTTCGCTCAGAAAAACGCTTATTTCGAGGTTTTGCGCGCGTTAGACGTCTTTCTAGAGTTTCGCTCAGAAAACGCTTATTTCGAGGTTTTGGGCGCGTTAGACGTCTTTCTAGAGTTTCGCTCAGAAAACGCTTATTTCGAGGTTTTGCTCGCTTAGATGTCTTTCGAGAGTTTCGCTCAGAAAAACGCTTATTTCGAGGTTTTGCGCGCGTTAGACGTCTTTCTAGAGTTTCGCTCAGAAAACGCTTATTTCGAGGTTTTGCGCGCGTTAGACGTCTTTCTAGAGTTTCGCTCAGAAAACGCTTATTTCGAGGTTTTGGGCGCGTTAGACGTCTTTCTAGAGTTTCGCTCAAAAAACGCTTATTTCGAGGTTTTGCTCGCTTAGATGTCTGTCGAGAGTTTCGCTCAGAAAACGCTTATTTCGAGGTTTTGCGCGCGTTAGACGTCTTTCTAGAGTTTCGCTCAGAAAAACGCTCATTTCGAGGTTTTGCTCGCTTAGATGTCTTTCGAGAGTGCATTAAGAAAAAGCTTATTCCGAAGTTTTGCTCGCGTTAGACGTCTTTCTAGAGTTTCGCTCAGAAAACGCTTATTTCGAGGTTTTGCTCGCGTTAGACGTCTTTCTAGAGTTTCGCTCAGAAAACGCTTATTTCGGAGGTTTTGCGCGCGTTAGACGTCTTTCTAGAGTTTCGCTCAGAAAACGCTTATTTCGAGGTTTTGCTCGCTTAGATGTCTTTCGAGAGTGCATTAAGAAAAAGCTTATTCCGAAGTTTTGCTCGCGTTAGACGTCTTTCTAGAGTTTCGCTCAGAAAACGCTTATTTCGAGGTTTTGCGCGCGTTAGACGTCTTTCTAGAGTTTCGCTCAGAAAACGCTTATTTCGAGGTTTTGGGCGCGTTAGACGTCTTTCTAGAGTTTCGCTCAGAAAACGCTTATTTCGAGGTTTTGCGCGCGTTAGACGTCTTTCTAGAGTTTCGCTCAGAAAAACGCTTATTTCGAGGTTTTGCTCGCGTTAGACGTCTTTCTAGAGTTTCGCTCAGAAAACGCTTATTTCGAGGTTTTGCTCGCGTTAGACGTCTTTCTAGAGTTTCGCTCAGAAAACGCTTATTTCGAGGTTTTGCTCGCGTTAGACGTCTTTCTAGAGTTTCGCTCAGAAAACGCTTATTTCGAGGTTTTGCTCGCGTTAGACGTCTTTCTAGAGTTTCGCTCAGAAAACGCTTATTTCGAGGTTTTGCGCGCGTTAGACGTCTTTCTAGAGTTTCGCTCAGAAAACGCTTATTTCGAGGTTTTGCGCGCGTTAGACGTCTTTCTAGAGTTTCGCTCAGAAAACGCTTATTTCGAGGTTTTGCTCGCGTTAGATGTCTTTCGAGAGTTTCGCTCAGAAAACGCTTATTTCGAGGTTTTGCGCGCGTTAGACGTCTTCCTAGAGTTTCGCTCAGAAAACGCTCATTTCGAGGTTTTGCTCGCTTAGATGTCTTTCGAGAGTTTGCATTAAGAAAAAGCTTATTCCGAAGTTTTGCTCGCGTTAGACGTCTTTCTAGAGTTTCGCTCAGAAAACGCTTATTTCGAGGTTTTGGGCGCGTTAGACGTCTTTCTAGAGTTTCGCTCAGAAAACGCTTATTTCGAGGTTTTGCGCGCGTTAGACGTCTTTCTAGAGTTTCGCTCAGAAAACGCTTATTTCGAGGTTTTGCTCGCGTTAGATGTCTTTCGAGAGTTTCGCTCAGAAAAACGCTTATTTCGAAGTTTTGCTCGCGTTAGACGTCTTTCTAGAGTTTCGCTCAGAAAACGCTTATTTCGAGGTTTTGCGCGCGTTAGACGTCTTTCTAGAGTTTCGCTCAGAAAACGCTTATTTCGAGGTTTTGCGCGCGTTAGACGTCTTTCTAGAGTTTCGCTCAGAAAAACGCTTATTTCGAGGTTTTGCTCGCGTTAGACGTCTTTCTAGAGTTTCGCTCAGAAAACGCTTATTTCGAGGTTTTGCGCGCGTTAGACGTCTTTCCTAGAGTTTCGCTCAGAAAACGCTCATTTCGAGGTTTTGCTCGCTTAGATGTCTTTCGAGAGTGCATTAAGAAAAAGCTTATTCCGAAGTTTTGCTCGCGTTAGACGTCTTTCTAGAGTTTCGCTCAGAAAACGCTTATTTCGAGGTTTTGGGCGCGTTAGACGTCTTTCTAGAGTTTCGCTCAGAAAACGCTTATTTCGAGGTTTTGCGCGCGTTAGACGTCTTTCTAGAGTTTCGCTCAGAAAACGCTTATTTCGAGGTTTTGCTCGCGTTAGATGTCTTTCGAGAGTTTCGCATTAAGAAAAACGCTTATTTCCGAGGTTTTGCTCGCGTTAGACGTCTTTCTAGAGTTTCGCTCAGAAAACGCTTATTTCGAGGTTTTGGGCGCGTTAGACGTCTTTCTAGAGTTTCGCTCAGAAAACGCTTATTTCGAGGTTTTGCGCGCGTTAGACGTCTTTCTAGAGTTTCGCTCAGAAAACGCTTATTTCGAGGTTTTGCTCGCGTTAGATGTCTTTCGAGAGTTTCGCTCAGAAAACGCTTATTTCGAGGTTTTGGGCGCGTTAGACGTCTTTCTAGAGTTTCGCTCAGAAAAACGCTTATTTCGAGGTTTTGCTTGCTTAGATGTCTGTCGAGAGTTTCGCTCAGAAAACGCTTATTTCGAGGTTTTGCGCGCGTTAGACGTCTTTCTAGAGTTTCGCTCAGAAAAACGCTTATTTCGAGGTTTTGCTCGCGTTAGATGTCTTTCGAGAGTTTCGCTCAGAAAACGCTTATTTCGAGGTTTTGCGCGCGTTAGACGTCTTTCTAGAGTTTCGCTCAGAAAACGCTCATTTCGAGGTTTTGCTCGCTTAGATGTCTTTCGAGAGTGCATTAAGAAAAAGCTTATTCCGAAGTTTTGCTCGCGTTAGACGTCTTTCTAGAGTTTCGCTCAGAAAAACGCTTATTTCGAGGTTTTGCGCGCGTTAGACGTCTTTCTAGAGTTTCGCTCAGAAAACGCTTATTTCGAGGTTTTGCGCGCGTTAGATGTCTTTCTAGAGTTTCGCTCAGAAAACGCTTATTTCGAGGTTTTGCTCGCGTTAGATGTCTTTCGAGAGTTTCGCTCAGAAAAACGCTTATTTCCGAAGTTTTGCGCGCGTTAGACGTCTTTCTAGAGTTTCGCTCAGAAAACGCTTATTTCGAGGTTTTGGGCGCGTTAGACGTCTTTCTAGAGTTTCGCTCAGAAAACGCTTATTTCGAGGTTTTGCTCGCGTTAGACGTCTTTCTAGAGTTTCGCTCAGAAAACGCTTATTTCGAGGTTTTGGGCGCGTTAGACGTCTTTCTAGAGTTTCGCTCAGAAAACGCTTATTTCGAGGTTTTGCGCGCGTTAGACGTCTTTCTAGAGTTTCGCTCAGAAAACGCTCATTTCGAGGTTTTGCTCGCTTAGATGTCTTTCGAGAGTGCATTAAGAAAAAGCTTATTCCGAAGTTTTGCTCGCGTTAGACGTCTTTCTAGAGTTTCGCTCAGAAAACGCTTATTTCGAGGTTTTGGGCGCGTTAGACGTCTTTCTAGAGTTTCGCTCAGAAAACGCTTATTTCGAGGTTTTGCGCGCGTTAGACGTCTTTCTAGAGTTTCGCTCAGAAAACGCTTATTTCGAGGTTTTGCTCGCGTTAGACGTCTTTTCTAGAGTTTCGCTCAGAAAACGCTTATTTCGAGGTTTTGCGCGCGTTAGACGTCTTCCTCTGAACTTTTTCTTCGGTATAGAAAAACTATACTTCTGATTTCTGCCTATCAGAATCCGCTGTGATTAGACCTTAATGGATCGAAACTCGCGAGCTCTACCTCAAAATACACCGAATATCGCTGTACTGCAGATGAAGACAGCGGCATTTCTTTAGAGAAAAAAAACGAGTTCTAAGATCCATTAAGGTCTAATTTTTTCAGAAAAACTATACTTCTGATTTCTGCCTATCAGAATCCGCTGTGATTAGACCTTAATGGATCGAAACTCGCGAGCTCTACCTCAAAAATACACCGAATATCGCTGTACTGCAGATGAAGACAGCGGCATTTCTTTAGAGAAAAAAACGAGTTCTAAGATCCATTAAGGTCTAATTTTTTCAGAAAACTATACTTCTGATTTCTGCCTATCAGAATCCGCTGTGATTAGACCTTAATGGATCGAAACTCGCGAGCTCTACCTCAAAATACACCGAATATCGCTGTACTGCAGATGAAGACAGCGGCATTTCTTTAGAGAAAAAAAACGAGTTCTAAGATCCATTAAGGTCTAATTTTTTCAGAAAACTATACTTCTGATTTCTGCCTATCAGAATCCGCTGTGATTAGACCTTAATGGATCGAAACTCGCGAGCTCTACCTCAAAATACACCGAATATCGCTGTACTGCAGATGAAGACAGCGGCATTTCTTTAGAGAAAAAAAAACGAGTTCTAAGATCCATTAAGGTCTAATTTTTTCAGAAAACTATACTCTGATTTCTGCCTATCAGAATCCGCTGTGATTAGACCTTAATGGATCGAAACTCGCGAGCTCTACCTCAAAATACACCGAATATCGCTGTACTGCAGATGAAGACAGCGGCATTTCTTTAGAGAAAAAAACGAGTTCTAAGATCCATTAAGGTCTAATTTTTTTCAGAAAACTATACTTCTGATTTCGCCTATCAGAATCCGCTGTGATTAGACCTTAATGGATCGAAACTCGCGAGCTCTACCTCAAAATACACCGAATATCGCTGTACTGCAGATGAAGACAGCGGCATTTCTTTAGAGAAAAAAAACGAGTTCTAAGATCCATTAAGGTCTAATTTTTTTTCAGAAAACTATACTTCTGATTTCTGCCTATCAGAATCCGCTGTGATTAGACCTTAATGGATCGAAACTCGCGAGCTCTACCTCAAAAATACACCGAATATCGCTGTACTGCAGATGAAGACAGCGGCATTTCTTTAGAGAAAAAAAACGAGTTCTAAGATCCATTAAGGTCTAATTTTTTTCAGAAAACTATACTTCTGATTTCTGCCTATCAGAATCCGCTGTGATTAGACCTTAATGGATCGAAACTCGCGAGCTCTACCTCAAAATACACCGAATATCGCTGTACTGCAGATGAAGACAGCGGCATTTCTTTAGAGAAAAAAAACGAGTTCTAAGATCCATTAAGGTCTAATTTTTTCAGAAAACTATACTTGATTTCTGCCTATCAGAATCCGCTGTGATTAGACCTTAATGGATCGAAACTCGCGAGCTCTACCTCAAAATACACCGAATATCGCTGTACTGCAGATGAAGACAGCGGCATTTCTTTAGAGAAAAAAACGAGTTCTAAGATCCATTAAGGTCTAATTTTTTCAGAAAACTATACTTCTGATTTCTGCCTATCAGAATCCGTTGTGATTAGACCTTAATGGATCGAAACTCGCGAGCTCTACCTCAAAAATACACCGAATATCGCTGTACTGCAGATGAAGACAGCGGCATTTCTTTAGAGAAAAAAAACGAGTTCTAAGATCCATTAAGGTCTAATTTTTTCAGAAAACTATACTTCTGATTTCTGCCTATCAGAATCCGCTGTGATTAGACCTTAATGGATCGAAACTCGCGAGCTCTACCTCAAAATACACCGAATATCGCTGTACTGCAGATGAAGACAGCGGCATTTCTTTAGAGAAAAAAAACGAGTTCTAAGATCCATTAAGGTCTAATTTTTTCAGAAAACTATACTTCTGATTTCTGCCTATCAGAATCCGCTGTGATTAGACCTTAATGGATCGAAACTCGCGAGCTCTACCTCAAAATACACCGAATATCGCTGTACTGCAGATGAAGACAGCGGCATTTCTTTAGAGAAAAAAAACGAGTTCTAAGATCCATTAAGGTCTAATTTTTTCAGAAAAACTATACTTCTGATTTCTGCCTATCAGAATCCGCAGTGATTAGACCTTAATGGATCGAAACTCGCGAGCTCTACCTCAAAATACACCGAATATCGCTGTACTGCAGATGAAGACAGTGGCATTTCTTTAGAGAAAAAAAACGAGTTCTAAGATCCATTAAGGTCTAATTTTTTTCAGAAAACTATACTTCTGATTTCTGCCTATCAGAATCCGCAGTGATTAGACCTTAATGGATCGAAACTCGCGAGCTCTACCTCAAAATACACCGAATATCGCTGTACTGCAGATGAAGACAGCGGCATTTCTTTAGAGAAAAAAAACGAGTTCTAAGATCCATTAAGGTCTAATTTTTTTCAGAAAACTATACTTCTGATTTCTGCCTATCAGAATCCGCAGTGATTAGACCTTAATGGATCGAAACTCGCGAGCTCTACCTCAAAAATACACCGAATATCGCTGTACTGCAGATGAAGACAGCGGCATTTCTTTAGAGAAAAAAAACGAGTTCTAAGATCCATTAAGGTCTAATTTTTTCAGCAAAACTATACTTCTGATTTCTGCCTATCAGAATCCGCAGTGATTAGACCTTAATGGATCGAAACTCGCGAGCTCTACCTCAAAATACACCGAATATCGCTGTACTGCAGATGAAGACAGCGGCATTTCTTTAGAGAAAAAAAAACGAGTTCTAAGATCCATTAAGGTCTAATTTTTTTCAGAAAACTATACTTCTGATTTCTGCCTATCAGAATCCGCAGTGATTAGACCTTAATGGATCGAAACTCGCGAGCTCTACCTCAAAATACACCGAATATCGCTGTACTGCAGATGAAGACAGTGGCATTTCTTTAGAGAAAAAAAACGAGTTCTAAGATCCATTAAGGTCTAATTTTTTTCACAAATCTATACTTCTGATTTCTGCCTATCAGAATCCGCAGTGATTAGACCTTAATGGATCGAAACTCGCGAGCTCTACCTCAAAATACACCGAATATCGCTGTACTGCAGATGAAGACAGTGGCATTTCTTTAGAGAAAAAAAACGAGTTCTAAGATCCATTAAGGTCTAATTTTTTTCAGAAAACTATACTTCTGATTTCTGCCTATCAGAATCCGCAGTGATTAGACCTTAATGGATCGAAACTCGCGAGCTCTACCTCAAAAATACACCGAATATCGCTGTACTGCAGATGAAGACAGTGGCACTTCTTTAGAGAAAAAAAAACGAGTTCTAAGATCCATTAAGGTCTAATTTTTTTCAGAAAACTATACTTCTGATTTCTGCCTATCAGAATCCGCAGTGATTAGACCTTAATGGATCGAAACTCGCGAGCTCTACCTCAAAATACACCGAATATCGCTGTACTGCAGATGAAGACAGTGGCACTTCTTTAGAGAAAAAAAAACGAGTTCTAAGATCCATTAAGGTCTAATTTTTTTCAGAAAACTATACTTCTGATTTCTGCCTATCAGAATCCGCAGTGATTAGACCTTAATGGATCGAAACTCGCGAGCTCTACCTCAAAATACACCGAATATCGCTGTACTGCAGATGAAGACAGTGGCATTTCTTTAGAGAAAAAAAACGAGTTCTAAGATCCATTAAGGTCTAATTTTTTTCAGAAAACTATACTTCTGATTTCTGCCTATCAGAATCCGCAGTGATTAGACCTTAATGGATCGAAACTCGCGAGCTCTACCTCAAAATACACCGAATATCGCTGTACTGCAGATGAAGACAGTGGCATTTCTTTAGAGAAAAAAAACGAGTTCTAAGATCCATTAAGGTCTAATTTTTTCAGAAAACTATACTTCTGATTTCTGCCTATCAGAATCCGCAGTGATTAGACCTTAATGGATCGAAACTCGCGAGCTCTACCTCAAAATACACCGAATATCGCTGTACTGCAGATGAAGACAGTGGCACTTTCTTTAGAGAAAAAAAACGAGTTCTAAGATCCATTAAGGTCTAATTTTTTTCAGAAAATCTATACTTCTGATTTCTGCCTATCAGAATCCATTGCGATTAGACCTTAATGGATCGAAACTCGCGAGCTCTACCTCAAAATACACCGAATATCGCTGTACTGCAGATGAAGACAGTGGCATTTCTTTAGAGAAAAAAAAACGAGTTCTAAGATCCATTAAGGTCTAATTTTTTTCAGAAAACTATACTTCTGATTTCTGCCTATCAGAATCCGCAGTGATTAGACCTTAATGGATCGAAACTCGCGAGCTCTACCTCAAAATACACCGAATATCGCTGTACTGCAGATGAAGACAGTGGCATTTCTTTAGAGAAAAAAAACGAGTTCTAAGATCCATTAAGGTCTAATTTTTTTCAGAAAACTATACTTCTGATTTCTGCCTATCAGAATCCGCAGTGATTAGACCTTAATGGATCGAAACTCGCGAGCTCTACCTCAAAATACACCGAATATCGCTGTACTGCAGATGAAGACAGCGGCATTTCTTTAGAGAAAAAAAACGAGTTCTAAGATCCATTAAGGTCTAATTTTTTTCAGAAAACTATACTTCTGATTTCTGCCTATCAGAATCCGCAGTGATTAGACCTTAATGGATCGAAACTCGCGAGCTCTACCTCAAAATACACCGAATATCGCTGTACTGCAGATGAAGACAGTGGCACTTTCTTTAGAGAAAAAAAACGAGTTCTAAGATCCATTAAGGTCTAATTTTTTCAGAAAACTATACTTCTGATTTCTGCCTATCAGAATCCGCAGTGATTAGACCTTAATGGATCGAAACTCGCGAGCTCTACCTCAAAATACACCGAATATCGCTGTACTGCAGATGAAGACAGTGGCATTTCTTTAGAGAAAAAAAACGAGTTCTAAGATCCATTAAGGTCTAATTTTTTTCAGAAAACTATACTTCTGATTTCTGCCTATCCAGAATCCGCAGTGATTAGACCTTAATGGATCGAAACTCGCGAGCTCTACCTCCAAAATACACCGAATATCGCTGTACTGCAGATGAAGACAGTGGCATTTCTTTAGAGAAAAAAAACGAGTTCTAAGATCCATTAAGGTCTAATTTTTCAGAAAACTATACTTCTGATTTCTGCCTATCAGAATCCGTAGCGATTAGACCTTAATGGATCGAAACTCGCGAGCTCTACCTCAAAATACACCGAAT
This sequence comes from Angiostrongylus vasorum, assembly GCA_018806985.1. Classification (NCBI taxonomy): domain Eukaryota; kingdom Metazoa; phylum Nematoda; class Chromadorea; order Rhabditida; family Metastrongylidae; genus Angiostrongylus; species Angiostrongylus vasorum. Next base: position 1,675,152 of record JADANN010000420.1, read on the forward strand.
ATCGCTGTACTACAGATGAAGACAGTGGCATTTCTTTAGAGAAAAAACGAGTTCTAAGATCCATTAAGGTCTAATTTTTCAGAAAAACTATACTTCTGATTTCTGCCTATCAGAATCAGCTAGTGATTAGACCTTAATGGATCGAAACTCGCGAGCTCTACCTCAAAATACACCGAATATCGCTGTACTGCAGATGAAGACAGTGGCACTTCTTTAGAAAAAAAACGAGTTCTAAGATCCATTAAGGTCTAATTTTTTCAGAAAACTATACTTCTGATTTCTGCCTATCAGAATCCGCTGCAGTGATTAGACCTTAATGGATCGAAACTCGCGAGCTCTACCTCAAAAACTACACCGAATATCGCTGTACTGCAGATGAAGACAGTGGCATTTCTTTAGAG
>JADANN010000421.1:0-68829 GCA_018806985.1 Angiostrongylus vasorum
AGTAACGTTGAAGGTCCTTGTGCTCATTGTAGCTGAATTTCACAGGTTTGCTAGTGAACAAATGAAAAACCGAAATAAAATTCCAGTAGTCTAATGGATAAATGGAAGGTATGACTAAAAAGTTTTGTTGAACATGGCAACGATATAATTGACAAGGATTTAAAGAACTAGCATTGGCTATACCTCGCCATTTAATCCTCATTTTACTCGTACTATTTATAAATGTTCCAGCGTCTTGTAGGACAAAGTGTTTCTTTTAAAATATGGCAGTGGGTATTCCGACCGTTCTTGAGTGGGTAGAGTACTGGAGATGCTAACATGGTTAAGACCCATAAATTTAAGTTTTAAGATGCATAGGTTTAAATTTACCATTCATATTATTCCCCCTTAATTATTATGTTTGCATCGCTACTTGTTATTACTTACTAATATATTTATTCTTTATAAACCAACTTTTAGGTGTAAATGATTAGCAATGTTACGTCTACAATATGAAAGGTGATATCACTTCTCTAAGTGCAAGGATCCGTGTGGAGCAGTGGTACGAGGGGCCCTGCAACATCCAAATGGGATCAATCCCCGCTCCGGGTATCCCTCGTGAATTGATGAACACCGAGAGCTTTATCCTTTATCCATTCTTACGTGGAAGGTTATCTAGTACCAACAGCATCAGGATGGATTATCTGTTGAAAAGCAAATTATTAGCAACATATAGCCAACGGCAACGGTCCTCTCTAAAGGAGCTCTCCGAGGAAATGTTGTCTCATTGGAACGGTGCTCCTCTGAAGAAGGTCCGACTCCATACGACGACGAAGAGACCATATGAAGAAAAAAGACGACTGCAGAAAACCGACTCTGAATCACGGGCTCTGAGGAAAGCGAAGCCGTAGGAACGTTAGGCGAATAAATAATTGGTAGCAACGTCGTATTAGTTTGTCAATGAAACAAGATATATTACACTTATTATTGTGTTTGTATTGTTTTTCATTATTACTTATTATGTATATATCACTTATTGTGATATGGTTTATGTCTATATTCAATGTTTATAAACAAAATTCTAATTAAAACTTGGCCCTCCTGGACCACATCCCAACACAGTGGTGATGGTGAGAAGAGAAAGGAGTAACGTACGTGCTGGAACAGTCGCCATATTTCCTAAAGTGGTAATTTTTAAAAGAATTACTCCCGAAGAGATTTGAAAAGGTAGCTTTTTAGTGGAAATAAAATTTCCTGTTTTCCTTAGAGAAATGAGCGATGCCATTTCTACTTAGCATATGTTCGTCGGCGTCAGCATTTTGGAGCTTTTTTTCCAAGAGTTTTACGTACTCCAAAACTGCTTGATTCAAACAAAAATTCTTTGAATCCTCATTCACCTATGGTCACCTGTGGTGGGTACTAGCATTGAGGACTCTGTTATTCTGTGGTAAATGGAAATCGGGAAATGAAGCATGAAAGGAAACGATGTCAACGAAGACGATTGCATAAAAATAATTCATCGAATGCGCTGATTTCTCGGCTGCTTGGTTTAAATTCGGTTTCGCACAACTTATTTTTATTATGAAGACGTTAAATTTCTACTTCCCAGAAATAAGGAAACACAGAATCAACAAAGCAGCGTCGTCAAAGATGCACTTTTGAGAAGGAAATCTATCAACGGTTATTTCGGACGACAAGAAGCACAACCTTCGGGATGCAACGTTTCGTTAAGAGCAAATTCCTAAACAGTGAAAATCGCATCTATTTAGCTTGTCTCATTCTCCACTTGAAGAAGTAAGGCTACGAGATCTTTAACTTTTATGGCAAAAGCGGCTTGATAGCCGAAGAAGACAATCGTTAGAATTTCACTTAAGCATAGTGGAAAATAACTTCGGCAGGGCACTGACTGTTATCGGGTCGCATCAATATGTTGTATTTTGATAGGACCGATAGTCAATTAAAGTGAGAAAGGTACTGGACGTCCTTTAAGAAGCGAATCATACAGACACTGAGCTACAGCTTCCCTTTGCCACCTTTTTAAATGTTCCAAGTTTCTAAAAAAAAGCAAATGTTTGTGGGCTGCCGCATGAGCCTCTGCATTTCTCTTCCGCGTACACGGAAAACAAAACTTTTAGTCGACAACTCTGTATAGCGAAGTGTCTAGTTCATCTGACTCATAATTGTATTTCTTCACCGTTCCGTCTAGTGTTGCAATGACGATCTCCTGAAGAATGTTACATGTTCCCAATAAGCTTTTTTAGGCGCTTTTCACTTCATTACTTGTTGATGTGATGGGACTGTGTCGGACCTTTTAAAAGTATTTGAAATAACCACTGGAAAGAAACAGCTGCTTCCAAAAGCTATAAATTCCGTCTCAAACAATGAATGTTTACGTATTTTGCAGAATTTTCTTTCAGTGATTGACAATGAAAAAATGCTCAAAAGTTTCCAGTAAGAAATTTCCGCTCTCATGCGAGCAGCGTTAGCGTGCGGTGAAGGTGATCCTTGCACTCAATTCCAGTATGTAATGAGAAGTCTCCGGCAAGCACTTCCTGTTTCGGAATTTTTCTACTTCCGCATTCGAAATCGAAACGTAGTCGGCGACGTTTAGTCGTCGGCTGTTTTATGACTTTTTTACGAACGCTGTAGAAGGCTGATTAAGCACCTTCGTGGTGTTTTAATGAATTGCTGACGATGAGCGGTATCGCCGCAAAATTTTCTTTGCACTTTCGACACGGCACCGTAATCGGGAAGCTATTCGCAAAAAATTTCCACGTTTCCAAATTTTCGCGTCTGTCGGAGTAGAGTTGTTCTGTAGCACAGAGACATGGGCTTCGATTCGGTCGTGTCCCGTGGGCTCAGAAATCCCGTCCATTCCTCTATAGTTCGCGTATGGTACATCACACGCCTGGGATTTAGCGGAACTGATTTGGCGTCACGTGCAGGTCAGTCTTGCATTCAATCACCTCTGACAATTCTTGATGAAGTCACATGAATGGCGCATCGCTTAGCGACTGATCAAGGCCGGAATCTTTTTTAAACCGAAATTTAACCTGTGCAATCGTGCAAGCAACTTTGAAAAATTAGCATCTATACACTCTGAAACTTCATCCATTAAAAAGATCAAAATGATCGCCTTCCGATGTCCTCGATACCGCATCGAATTCTAGATCTTACTGCAGCGAGATATTTGTGCTTTGCTCCACATGAGCTTGTTGCCACGCTCTCGTGATAAATTTTTGGTTAAAGAGGAAAATAAGTCGTCGCTAAACGAAAAGAACACATCGCATAGTGCAAAGTAGTTTCATCAACGATGTTGAGTGGATAGTAGGAAGCGAGATTTTTAAGTGAACTGCTAAGACTTCCTTTCCGAAAATTCATTTTGTGTTTAAGTTCCACAAAAAATGTTCAGTGAGAGACAAATATTTTTTGTATTGCCATCTGAAACGTGGTTTTTTTTTCTTCATGATTTTGTTGCTGAGAGTAAACAGGGGGGAAGTAAAGAATGAATAACGGGTAGAAATAACAATTTCAATTTTTTTATGAATTGGTCGTTTTCTCTCTCAGCAATCGCGAGGTTGTTAAACAGCTTACGTTTAGTTCCATACAATAACACGCATACAACACAACCGTAGCTGACGTTTCTGCAGAATCGCCTTTTTCAGAGCCTGGGAAAGGTACTCTAATACGCAACTCACAAGGTCAAACGCTTCAACAGTTTCGTTTGCCATCTAGGTGTTCTTTTTATGCGGATACATAAAGGTCTGCACGTCCCGCCAATATATTCGTCGCTGCAAGTAGCACAAGAGATAAGGTATATCGTACCTGAACTAATGCAGTCACCTCCCCTGCCATAAGGGCAGATTACGCAATTTTGTGTTTTAGATAACTGGTCATATTGGCGGTTACGAACTAAGTGACGCCGAAGTGTAATCGGTGGTATTTCAACTGTCGTTACCGATTCCTCTAGATCTGCCCTTCTTACGCATCGCTTCATCGCTACACTTATATCATCGTTAATGAAGGGCAAGATAAACGGGACTTCGTTTGTGCCAAACCGTGCGTTCTGGAGTGCCGCTCACATTCCAAACTTATCTCGTGGGGTTACGATTTCGTAGGCATTGGAGAAGGCTATTTGCCGAGCCAAGTCACGCGACTCTTCCTTTAGTTCCCTGGTTGTGCCATACAGAGGTACCTGTTTGAAAGATGTTTCTCACGAGCGCCCTCTTTGTGTGTAAATGGTGGGAAGAAAGGGAATGAACTAGGATGTTTTTGTTACTTGATTTTCGGTGCCACTTTGTCATATAACCGTTACTTGATAAGTTAATTTGAACGTTCAGAAACGGGAGGGGAGACAGTCATCTTTCGGTTTCTCCCGAGTGAACTTGATGTACTCAGGCTGCTCGTTCAATAATTCGAAGCATTTGTCCATCTCCTCGTGTCTAGAGAAGGCGAGAAAACAGTCATCTATATATCTGCGGCAGAGTAGCGGCCTGTGACCGAGAACAGGGACTTCCACTCTAGACATAAACGCAATGGCAAGGCTTGGTGCCATTCGCTGTCCCATTGCCATCCCCCTTATCTCCAGTGGCTAAGAAATTGTAACCCCATCGAAGGGGAGCGACGCTCCAAAACGAACGGTTTTGTCGAAACAAAGTCCGGTTTATCTTGCCCTTCATTAGCGACAAAAATAAGTGTAGCGGTGATGAGACGCGTAAGAAGAACAGATCTAGAGAAAGCGGTAGCGGTTGTTGAAACACTACCGAATACTCACCGTCGTCAGTTAGTTCGTAACCGCTTGCATGACCGTCTATGTGAAACACAAAAATGCATAATCTGCCCTTATGGCAGGGGGCGGTGACTGCATTAGTTCAGGTACGATATACCTGATCTCTTGTGCTACCTGCAGCGACGAATATATTGGCGGGACGGGCAGACCTTTGTGTATCCGCATAAAAGTACACCTAGATGGCAAACGAAACTGTTGAAGCGTTTGACCTTGTGAGTTGCGTATTAGTGTACCCTTCCAGGTTCTGAAGAAGACGATTCTGCCCGAAACGTCAGCTACGATTGTGTTGTATGTGTGTTATTGTACGGAAGTAAACGTATGCTGTTTAACAGCCTCGCAATTGGTGAGAGAAAAAAAGACGAATTCATAATGAAATGCCGACGTTAATAGAAAGTCGATCCTAGGTACTATTTCAACTTTTTATTTAGTGCCTATCACAATTTTTTCGTGCCAGCGATTTATGTGTTATACAACCACAATGATGTTGCGATATTTGCAAAAGTCAGGACCGCAGATGCCTGAGGTGGGCACCGAACGCTCTGTCACCCTTTCGGGGGCTAAAGCGTTCACCATCGCACCATGCGGGTCCTTCATTCCGCCTGTCTCTCCATTGCCACCTAAAATGCGGTTTTCTCTTTTTTATTTTTGTTGCTGAGAGCAAAGAGAGCGAAAAAGAAAAATACTGCGTGGCGGTAGGACTTGTTGCAATGAAGGATTGAACAAAAAGGCGTTTCCTAGATTCTTTCCTGATGAAACAGTATCGTAAAAAACATAATGTCGTTAAGAGTTACTGGCACCTGCATAACCTGTGTCACCTGCAGTCCCCGTTGATAGTCGAGTGACCCGAGCGGGCTCCAGTAAATCTTCTCTTTTTCTTGTCGCGTGCAAGAGTAGCCCAGAAGGTTGTGCTCGCTCTAGGGACTCGTAGAGCATCATATCTTTCTTCTAGGCCCTTCGTGAAGAACTCTGACCATCGGCTCGGTGGTCTTCCTGCAGCACGTTTGACATCCCGAGGAATCCAGTCACTAACGGCTCTTGTCCATCGGTTATCATTCGTACGAGTCCGGTCCACATTTATCTTCGACTGTTTGGCATACACAACGACATCTTTGATTTTTTAATAGTTGACGCAGGTCGGAGCATCGGATCCCATCCCTTACTTCTGTGAAACGGGGATACTGCTAGCATCGTCCTTTCGAGTGCACGTTCGACAGCGCTGAGTGATCTTTCATCGTGCTTAAGCGACCAGGGTTCTCACGCATACGTTAGGGCAGAAAGTACCGTTGACTCGAAAAGGTGGGCATGGAGTCGGGTGTTTTTTGTTCTCTTCACTACATCCTCGGTGCTCTTGAAAGCTCCACATGCCGCTCGTTTCCTTCTGCTCAACTCTGGAGCTAACTCGTTCAACATGTTGATTTCCCGACCTAGACAGACATAGCTGAAGCAAACGGAGATATTCGTTCCGTTGAGCGTGAATGGTGCATACGAACACAATCCGTTCTTGATGAACATCGTTTTTGTGAGATTTAGTCGAATATCAATTATTCACAGGCTTTGTCAAAGTGGGCAAGCATACGTTCCGCTTGGCTAATGTTTGCTGTTATAGGGACGATGTCATCAGCAAAGCGAAGTCGGTGTAGGTGCCGGCCATCGATTTTCGCTGCCACATTCTCCCCATTCTAATGTTCGTGTAACGTTCTGGAGGGCGTCGATAAATAATTTTAGCGAGATGGTATCGTGTAGAATAACTCCCTCTTTTGACGTCGATGTTAATATCGTCGTAGAATGGTGATATCTTGGTTGTGAAATTTTTTCAAAGCTCACGAAGAATATTTATGCACTGAGTAGGTACTCCTTGACTATCAAGGGCTTCCATGACCCTTTCTATCTCAACTTAGTCAAAGGCCTTCTTTAAATCGATGAAAGTGAGAGAGAGCGGTCTTTTATGCTACCGCGATATTTCAGTGAGTTTTGTTGTCGTGTAGATGTGGTCCTTCGCACTAAATCCTTTTCGAAGCCCTGCTTGCTCACATGGCTGTCCTTCTTTCAGTGTCCTATCAATCCTGTTTAGCATGACTCGAGTGAAAAAGTTTGCAGACGACAGACAGCAAGCAGATTGGGCGATGGTTGCCGATATCGTGGAGGTCACCCTTCTTGAACAATAACACCGTCTTCCTGGTCTTCCACAGAGTAGGGACCTTTGCATTCAGACAGGTAACGTGCGAAGAGCTGAGCCAGTGTGTTTACAAGGACTGGCGGAAGGTTCTTCAGGTGTTCAGATCTTATCCTGCCCGGACCTGGTGCTGTTCGATTTTTTTACCGACGAAACGGCATGTCGGATTTTGGAAGAGAGAACAGGTGGTACAAAATATCCATCCTCCTTCATTTAATATGACAGAAGGTGGACGTGGCTATCGAAGAGAGCTGAGTTGTATTTGTGAACGATTTACTCCATTGCCTTTCTTGACGATGCAACTGTTCCGTCTGAGCGTAGAAGTTCAGTCATCTTGGTCTTGTAATTGGCGAAGCGTCGGTGTGCTTTGTCAATGCTTTTACCAGCCTCTGCATCTTCGACCACTACTGCTGCTCTTCTCTCTTTAAGATCTTGTTTTATAGCTTGTCTGCATTGTTTTGCAAGTTTGGACGTTATTTCGCGGTTGTCTGCAGCTCGTGCGATTCCACGCTGGAGTATCAGCTCGAATGTTTCTGGAGACAGAGGTCTCTCGGTAACGTTCGGACTTTCAGCTTGTTGATGAGCCGATCGTATTCATCGTCGATGTTATCGACAACGGCTTCTTCCCAACAGCCGGCTAATGAATTGAATAAGGCCCAGTTTACGGTGGATATGGGACTTCGGTTTTTGAATTTAGCGTTTTTTTTCTCCTTTCCGTGAGAAATAGAATCTTGCACAAAGGAGACGGTGGTCTGATCCCGTGTAGAATTTTGGGACAACAACGACATCGGTTAGGCAAAACCTTCTATTCACTGTGATGTGGTCTATTTCGTTATGGTACTCTCCATTGAGAGATTCCCATGTTTAGCGTTGAGGGTGGGGCTTCTGGAATTGTGAGTTACCATGGATTGTCTCGGTCGCCGTGATAAACTGAGGAAGCCGCTCACCATGTTCGCTCCATTCTAATCCGTGAGTCCCAATGTGACGTTGTTTCTTTGGTCCAATCTTGGGCGTTAAAATCTCCAATGATGAGCTTGAAGAATGTACGGTTTTCGCTGTAGAACTTCTTCAAATCCATATAGAACGATTCGACTTCCTCTTCGTCGTAGGTTGATGTCGGCGCGTAAACGACGATGATTGTCAAAGCAGGTATTGATCAACATCTTTTTAATCGTAAATGACCGATTCGGGTTGTAAGCCAGCATCCCTCCCCCTGAGATTTTAGCGGCCTCTCCATAGTCGTCCTACCCAACTTTGCGAAATTGGGGGGCTCTTTCGGGGTCAGGAGAATGAGAGCCGTTTTTTTTTACTGTATTTAGCATTTTGATATCCACGTATAGCTTGCTGGGCTCTGAACGTGGGGGCTGGGTATACTCATGGGTAGCTTGCCAGGTTCCTCCAGTGTGAACATCGGGCTTATTTGTTGGAGATGACTTCTAACCGACTCCCATATACTTCCCTATCACTTGATTGCAGTGTTTTGGCCGCAGAAAGTATGTGCCAAATCGGCGCAGCAGAAATAGGGATTCAATCTCCTGGATCCAGCCCGGTCTCAGGGAAGCGAAGATCGCTTTTGGCCGGCGATTAACCCCTATTCGCCACCTGGGGACGCGCCAAGTTGCGTCGCGCCTAACAGCCTCGAGATCCCTCGTTTGACGGAGATCCGTGGATAAGAGGGAGATCCGTGGCCACCACAGATGATCTACGTAGAAATACACGACGTATTTTGCCAGAGAACCCTTAAGTAAATATGCTTGCCTTTGATGTTAAGCGGTTGCTTAGTTTCGCTCGCAGTTCATTACAGGACACCAGCAGGTGCACATGTTAATCAATTGACACCTATCTAACTTCTCCTGTTACACGGTTCTACTTCAAAGGTTTTATAGCCCAAAGCCTCTGTTGTTCTATCCAAAGTTTATTCTTCTTCGCAAGCTATTCTACCTAAACGTCCAAAAACTTGTGTGTAAGGTTGTCGTACATGAATTAGAGTCCACCATACTCTCGTCGCATCAATACGAAACTTTGGTGACGTATAAGATCCCTATGAAAGAGTGTTGGTTCAATAACGCTCAGCACAAGCAAGGCCCATATTCTCTCCACATTCGTAAATGACCTATTTGAAGGAGTAGAAACATTACCTTAATCATCAGTAGGTTCTAGGCATCGTTTTATATGTTACAAATGCATTCCTTAGTAAATATTATATGTGCCATGTAGGATGAATGCCATAGTTTCTAGTGAGGGAGAAATGTTTACGAAGCGCCGTCTAAGTTTTCCCATTTCTCCTTGACTTGCACGGAGGAAGAAAAATTTGTTGTTGAGCAGTTTCATATAACGAGGCAAAAATTTCTACTTAGCTAATAAATCTGTTTTCACCACTCTTCCTTCCTTTTTTCAGAAGTGTCCATAAGAGGAACCATTAAAAAGGCTATGCCTTGTTGCACATCTATCTCATAGTCATTTTTTATTCGTTTAGTGTCTTAGTATTTGTTTGAAAAAATTTTGAAACATTTAAGAGTATTAAAAATACTCACTGCACAATAAGACCATATTCATTAGTAGTGTTAAGCCTTTCCACCCGTGGAGTAGTATCAAAGCTGCTTTCCAGCAATTTTTCTCAGTGGATACGAGCCAAACTCTTTGGAGAAGCCAGAAAGCTGCTTCTTACCAGACGATTTCTTCTCTTGGACGTTTTAACGGGTGACCTCTAAAGAATGGAATTGAAAAAACTCCGTAAGATATTTCCGTCACCGTGTGCGTTTGCATTATGGTAGGGGTCAAACGATGTGAAGCTTCCACTGAATTCCGATGTAGTGACAATTCTTTTAGAATGAGTTCCTTTTCAGACAGGAGCGCTCGGGAAGCGTAATCGGCGTTGAGGGAAGCAACAGGGCGTTCATGACATTTTTATGGAAAGCTAAAGTAAAAAGTGAATAAGCAGCTCCTGTACTATTCTAATGAATTTCTGAGCAATGTGCGTTCTTGTTAGAAGATTCTCCCCTCACCTTCCATTCACTACCGTAATCAGAGTGCTAAGGTCATTGGAAAAATAGATTCCACTGCTAGCAACGATTAAATCCAGCAGTATGGACACAGTGTTTATTTTATTCTACTTTCTACACCGAGGTAATTAATAGTTTTTTTAGGCGAATTAGTTTCTTGTAGCGGCAAATATGCGGCGTACCAATGCTCTCACGGCCGTCTTAATCAAGGGAAACATGTTAAAGGCTGACGGCGATGCAAAATGAAGCAATATTATATCTTGCAGAATATAAAGCATGACATTTCAACCTGTGTTTCCAACATGGCATAGCTTAGTTCGATATAAAAATTATTAGAATCTACAGATTTTTGCCAAATTTACTTGCACAAGTTCGCTATAATTCTGGACTTCTACAGGCGGTTAAGTGGTTGAAGGCGGTTTCAGTCACTGCTTATTTTCAGAAGCATTCGTTGCACTGGAAGTTGTCAAGATGGAAGTTTAAGAAGTTGTGAGTGGTTGCTGACATCTCTGGCGAGCATGGTGGGCAAGACAGAGTTTCACGTTGAACTTCTGCAGCGTTGGCAGTTCGACCTTTGGCACACGTTAGAATGCAAAGTAAATTGATCAACTGATCCCTTTGTGTTGAGCAGTGAAGGACGCAGTTGTTAAAGTTTTCGTCTGGTTTACTCGACTGGTAAGTGTACTTTTACGTCGTTATTGCTTCATCCGAAAGATTCAAGAAACGGTGATGGATAAGACCAGCAGTAATCCAGCAAGCTATCGGATGATTTTCTTTTGGTTCAATTTCTACTCTGGGTAGCGCTGCAGAGCTTTACTGCGGTCCAAACACCGATCGTCGACAGTTGTCGCAGAGGATCCAATTCTGTCCTCACGTCACGATGGTGTTCAGAATCCGGTCTCCCTATTTACGCTGAAAAGCGCAGGTGATGCTTGTAGACTGCTAATTCACAGACAGTCGTTCATTTCGTAGGCACTCATTTGTCAGGATTGTTTTGGCCTCCAATTTTTAAATGCTCCAAAACCGTTGACTTAGTTGCACTTAGTTCCCATGCAACCTCTCAAGCAGTTGTGCATATATTGGCTCCCGACATAGCACTCGATCCAGTATCGTCAAATTTGCGCAAAACCGTTTGTAGCATTCGTGACCTTCACTGTCGATTTATCGAACACGAAAATTTCCAAACAACGTTGCACTTTGAAGTCGTTAACATTCCGCGATCCCATACCTCATTATTATTTTGAGGCGCTTCGGTGTACTCTCGAGTTTGAATTCGTAGAAATAGATTTGTTGAACTTGCTGTTTTGACATCTGTTGACATCTGATATTCTATTTCTTGAGAACTGGCTCTGGCGAACTCTGCAGTTATGCTACCTCAACAAAGAAGAAAGTATCCCACAGTACAACAGTGGTTTCTAAGTCCCTGAATAAAATTGAGAAAACGAGTGAAATTACGTTTCGTTTAAGACAGAGGGCCGTCCACAAGAAAAACAGATATATTTCAAGCTTTTTCTAGATAAACGTGCTCAAAGGGAATAGCAAAACAGTTTCCAACTTTCATATCGTACGCAGTCCCAACGATGCTGCAGTAATACGTCAGACACCTGTAATCAGTCTCATTTAACAACGAGCTCGTCGATCGTTATTGGAAGCATTACGTCAAGCTGCTGGCCCACCAACCGACAGCACTTCTCATCCGCCATTCCAGTTTTTGCGAGCAAATCTCAAAAAATGCAGTCATGTCATACCAACATTGTTCCAAGTTTTACGCTTCCTAGGCGTCTCATTTGTTGCAAGAGATAAAAAGCTTCTGCTGTTGAATTTTTAAATGGATGCGCAATGCGTTTGACTCCATCAAGCATCGCTGAAGTGATTGAATGCACATCAGACGCATACAATGACTTATGGTGACCTACCTCTTATGAAGTCGGTGCCGCTATGCTCACAGACACTAGTACCACTAATTTCCCGATCCCGGATAGACGGTGGCCTAGGTTACCAGGGCGATTCACACAATATATATCACAGGGCATCTCTAACCACTGCACAACTGGTGTTCATAATCATTCGTTACACCCAACATAATTAATACTGTAAAATTCACGTTACAAGTCTAAACTACAAAAGAGAGTGTACCGCTATCTGGTCAATAATTGTAACTTGAGCGTAAGATTGTACATCATTCTCCATCGCTTGCAAGTTGTTCTTAGTTGGTTCAGCTTGATCTCTATCTATCATACTCATCAAGGAGGTAAAAGGATAAAAACATAAAGCTCTCCGCGTTGATCAATCTCAGAGGGATGCGCCATGCATTTCGACTTCATTAAAGTATCGTTGGAGGTGATTGAATGCATATCTGGCCCTTTACAATGACTCTCGGTGGCCTACCAATGTATCGAGCCAATGCTGCTGTCCTCACAGACAAGTGTGGTACCAATTTGCCGACCCCAGAGGGATGGAAGGCTTGGTGGGCCATGGACGCTGGGATCGATTCCACGTGTGTGTCGCAGTGGTGTCTCTAACCACTCCGCCGCACGCTCACCTCACCAAGAAGGTAGCCATGAATAATTCGTTGAGCTGTGATATCAAAATGGTCCCGATGGAATTTCTCGGGGATTGGAAGCCGAAATGACGAAACAAGCCAGTAAAAAGCATGCGATAATAGCTAGCCACCATTACCCTTTGCCAGTTAGATTTGAAATGCTACATTTCTGGCAATCTTAACATCAGTCATTGGGCATTGAAAGTGCTGTCTATTATAACAGTGTGCTTCTAACATTCTTCGTTCTCCAGTGGTAGCTCAGCTCGTAAGGCCAGATATGCATTCAATCACCTCCTACGATACTTAATGAAGTCGAGGGCATGGCGCATCCCTCCGGGATTGGTCGACGCCGAGAGCTTTATCCTTTATCGTTTATGCACATATATATATATATATATATATCGGTTATTTATGCCGAAAGTTTACAGAAAGTCTGTATTTTGAGTTATTAAATAAAATAATATGATTCAGTCCATATCTATTGCATTTTTAATCACTGCGTTCTTCTTTAAAACTAGTCCCTTTTTTTCTGACCATTAGTAGGAGACATTTTCGCCGGCTACAAACGTTCAGATCTTTTGTCATTTTTTTTAAAGATGTTTAATCTTCAGTCGGATAACTAGAGATACGAGAAAAATTTCCCATTGTAGCTTCAAATACTCTTCCTTGATGTTTGCGCAACCTTGTGTTTGACTAGTCTTCTGTTCTCGTAAGGTAACAGTTTAAAAAAATCACATGAATACATTGTGAATCGCAAACAATTCGAGGATGACTTTACGTTTCACAAGACGGTGGCAAATGCCGAGAAGAAATTCGACCCAAACGGACCCGATGCCAAGGTTCGAATCACTCTATTCACCATGCCTTGCCACATTTCTTTCGACCAATTCGCCATGATCGGGTTTGTGGTCTGCAAAAATCTTTTTTTCTTTTCAGACGCATTAGCATAGAAAAGAGCTAAGTTCAAACTGTTAGCGTTCCTGACATTGACAAGTGCTGGGCGAAAATACCCAATACATTGTCTCCAGTGTTCAGCGTACACGTGTTGCATATTGTAGTCACTGCATTGCCAAAGATTACGCATTTCGGCATCGTTTCGGACGCCGGAGCTGAAACGAATTGCTTGGTTGAAAGGACTTCACCTACTTGAAAATCAACCAACGATATGACGCTTTTCGGCGTTTTTTCTACCATTTAATGAACAAATAATGTGCAGTCGTCTCTGATAGGATGAAACAGGAAAAAAAAACTCAATGAAATGAAAAATTTCGAAGGTGATTTTTTGAAAGAGTTGAAACTTTGCGAACTGCAGGAACTTTTTTTCAGACAGACGTTTTCCCTTAGATTGTTTATTTCATTAGATCATTTCATCCATTTCGTCGTTAGAATTTGGAGGAGTGCTTCTTTATTTCTCAGGTTTTATGCTCAACCAACTTTGTATTGTTCCACTGTTTCTTCTGTGTCAGTAAATTTTTTACTTTTTAAATGACCCGTCTTCACATCTATTTTGCGAATCCCAGCACATTCGATTCGTTTCCTCGCGTCCATTTCCCATGAAGATCTCCCAACTTTTACGCGTAGGTTCAGTTGCTGCTTGAGGATTTTCACTAGGATAGGATTCACTTCATCATGAACGTCGTAGAATGCTGGTCGAGCAATTCTCCATGGACTCTTGAGATGGCCGGGCCCGAGCGTTCCCTATTGGGTTGCAGAGAGTGGTTTTTCTTCCCTGACAAGTTCTGTACCAGTTTTCCGACCCCGAAGGGATAAGAGGCTTGGTTGGCCAGGAGCGGAATCAAAGCAGCGCCTTGCTCGTGATGACCGATAACACTACCACTGTGCTATGCGCACCTGCAGTGTCGGTAAACTGGACACAAAAGACTGTTTGTGTTTTCAGGAGGTGCTTTACTAAACAGCTGTAACAATTACTTCCCAATATGGTTCAAAGATCAGAAAATCAACGTGTTTCGTGATTTACTCTACGAATAACAAGCCCTCAGATTTTTTTCGAAATATTGAAGCATGGATTATCCGCACAAGTAACGAATAGCGAAAACTGGTTAGATGAATGTATACGCTTCCCTTGAAAACAGTTTTGCTTCCATTGCTGAGGTTGTTTACTAAAAAACAGTGATTTGCAACGTTTTCTTGTTACTAGGAGTACTTGCCTACTTTCCGCCTTGAATCTTTCAAAAAGACCTTAAGTTTTGGAAACCTACCAGGAATCGCTCATCCAGGGTTAGCTGGGTTAACTTCTACCTCTCCGCAGCGCAATGGTTGATAGCTGATCCTAACAGTGAGCTGACCCAAAATGATTTAGATCATAGCATCGGGCAGGCCGGCGGCACGGCCTTGCAGTTCGAGAACGTCAAACACCTGAAGAACAGAGTTTTTCACTTGCTAGTGCAATTTATACAGAGCTTTCTCTTCAATTTTCTGAAACTACACAAACGGATCAAACAAAACATGCTGAGATATCAGCAGAACTCAGAACCTGAGCGTGACCTCGTACAGGCGAATATCCCTAGTGGTGGCGCACGTGTTATCCACCTATGTCAACCTACCAATTTATTTCACGGTTTGCTCTGTACAATAAAGCTTCCAAAAAGGTACCAAATTGTTTCGTGTTTTAAAGTTAACGGCAGGGATATTATGTGAAATATAACCACAACGACGCTGAGGCATTCGCAAAACTTGGACCCCGTGTCAGATCGAACCCCCTTGTGGGGGCCCAAGTATCACAAACTGAACCACTGATGCCCTTGCTTTGCGTTTCTTTCAGCTTTTCATGGCAGGGTATTATGTGAAGTATAACTACAACGTTGCTGTGATATTTGCTAAAACTCCGGACCGCTGGTGTCAGCGGTGGAGACCGAGCTCGCTGTTAACCTTTCCGGAGGTAACGCGTTCACCACCACACAATGCAAGTCCTTCTTTCGCCTGTTTCTCGGCTAGTTCTATCGATCTCTGCCATCAGCTATAACCCGTCAGCGGGATTGATCTGGGGAGCCCAAAAGAAGGACCCGCGTGGTGTGGTGGTGAAATGCTTTACTCCCCGGAAAGGACAATAAACGCATCACTCCCGCGAAAGGATATTTACAATGAACCCTTAATCACTACCGCGATAGAAAATTTATCTCTAACCTTACAAGCCGCACAAAAATGTGGCATGCGAAAAAGTTAGAGAATCAATAAATTCGAAGACCATTAGGCTATCAGTTAGTGGTACGGGGGAAAGTTCGTAGCTATTCCTCGCCAGCTGGATGTTGAGATAACAGAGGAACATCTTAGTGAGTTACCCTTTATCGCCCATCATCTGAAAGAGAATACAAAAGCCGAAGAACAAGTACCATCTCACCCACTAATCACTAACTGATAGCCTAATGGTCTTTGAATTTATTAATTCTCTAATTTCTCGCATGCCACATTTTTGAGCGGCTGTAAGGTTAGGAATAAATCTCTTGTCGCGGTAGCGACTAAGGGTCTTGAGAACGCCGTTCGAAAACATGCGGAATTTTATGTCAATTCCGTCGTTAGGGTCCTGCTGTCTTAAAAACGGCCAAGGGAAAGGAGATGGTGGTCAAATTAACGAAGTATTACGACCTCTGAATAGAACATTTAATTCTCAACAAGGCGAACGCGCCTCTATCTCAATTTGCACCTGTCTGTAAAGCTGGCGTAGCATGTGTAAAGGTGTACTATAGTCATAATAATATGATAATTGAGAATTTGACTTTCATGGTTGTTTCCCAAAATCAAAGAAAACACAGTCTAGAAAAGAAGGAAAGTCACGAAATTTCGCTTTGCAAAACAACGCAGGGTATTCAAATAGGATATGAGCTTTCCAAGAGTGAATTAACAAAGTGATAAAGAACTGAAGAATAACGTGTTCAACGCGTATTTTTTACCTCTCTAATATCCTGTGCATTCCACTCCCTTTAGGATCGTAGAATGAAATGCATAATCGAGGGTGCCTAGTGGTACCAAGTCAGTATTCTCCATCTACTCTGGCTAGTTTGCTATTTCATAGTATGTGTTGCTACAGCACGGAGCTGAAAGTGATCCCGACCACGTGCATAACACAGCTGCACTAAATGCTGAACGGCACAATCTCAAAAAGTGGGGAAATAAAGGATTTTCTGGATGGACCGTGAAACCAACTATAACAACTGACCTAATAAGAAGGAATCCATAAGAGAAGATCGCAAAATTTCGTATCATTTCTGCGAAATTATTGTCTGGTTAAATCAAGGGAGGACAGACTTACCCAGTACACAAAATATATTCGTGTCACAGTGTGCTGATGCCAATGAGCACGCCCCCATTGCCATTTTGAAGAAATTCGGTAGAAGCATCGTCGACTCCGGTCCCGAGTCATGGCGATGCACTGCATATTCCAACAGGTACCAGTCATGCGACTGCTGCTTAGATTCTAAGTGTTCCCAATGTCATATAAAAAACATAAATTAATGCAAGGCATGACTAGCACATTTTGAATCCCCAAGAAGATTCTTCGGCGAACAGAGATATTCACTCGTAATAAATGAGTACATAGTTCCAACATTATTTAGCACCGTTAAATAACTTCACGGTTATAACACTCTCTTGCAGAGAGTCACACCATTCAATAATGTCTAATGAACCAAACTGGTGCGAGATTCAAATATGTGAGCAAGACGCTGGACTTATTTGTAATGTTGGCAAGGAAATTCCCCGAAAAAATAGGACTACTGTTTTAGTGCGCAAAATAATTCATTCCGACACATACACACTTTTCTGGACAGACAACTGCATCAGCTTTGTAATAATCTGCAAACCCACTTGTGGATGGAAATCCCAGGATCTGCGCATTTGACCTAAAGTGGGGCGAAATATTGCCACAGGATCGACATTGTTTGCAATAAGTCGATGCGAAATCGTCTAACAAACAGAAGAATTTGGCTGAGGTTTTGCCAGACTTGATCTTCGACCGAATACTAGATGGAAAATTTGGGGGCGCAATCAGTTGTCCTGTGTTTTTCTTTACCGTATCCTCTATAATCTTAAAAGTTCCCGAAGCCGCTCGCTACCTCCTACTTAGCTCCGGAGCTATGTAATTCATCGAGTTGATTTTCTGACCTATAGAGACGTAGCTAGAGCATTCGAAGATACTCCTTCCGTTGAGCGTGAATGGGGCATGCGATCCGTACTACAAAAACATCGTTTTTGAGATATTTAGTTGAAGACCAATTAATTAATAATAATAAACTAGATTACTTGTAAAGGCTTCATGTAAGGGCACTCTTCGCAGACCATTTTTAGCTCCTCAGGTATATATATCGCCTCACAACTCCTTAAGTTTTCTGGGACATTGCAAATTTGAGACTGATCTATTTGCAAATGAATAAGTGCTACTTATTTTTCATCAAATTTTTTGAAAGGTTTCAGAACACAAATACTGCCTAAATTTTTCAACATTCATGAGGTTCTAATGAAACATTTATTAGGCCAATGTTCTGACGTTTTCGTCCCCTTTATTGTCAGAGAGATCCGAGTCGGCATTCTACAGCTGATCGACTGATTGCGATGTGGATCACCGTGGTCGAAACGAGGAGATTCTTCTGAAGTGAACCACTGCTCGAATGAGATGCTACATTCATCAGTAGGTTTCTAACGGAGGACGGTCATTGCTGGCTGTTCAGAGATAATGCTAATTTTTCATGAAGACAAACGATCCTGCAGTGTTCGGCATTATATCTGCATTAAGTCGATGCCATTGTCATCCTCGATATCATCGAGTTAAGGAAAAGCTTTCGTCTCAACTTAGAAAGAAGCAGACATATAAGGCCAGGACAGCCAAGGCGTCCTTACTCCGTATCTAAAGAGTCTTCGAGAGCACATGAAAATTTCGTGATCGAAATATCACTGTTCTACAACAATAATAACATGATAACGTGAAAAGAGTGGTTAGGCAAGGCGATACCATCTCTCCAAGATTATTTACCGCCGCCCACGAGAACGTCGTACGAAAATTGGAATAGGGCAACGTGGAAGTGGAAAGTGATGGTTGTCATTTAGACCACCTTCGTTTTGTTGAAGGTATCCTTCTTATAACACCAAACATTAGCCAAAAAGAAATGAATGCTTGCCGAATTTGATAACATCTGTGCGAATATTGGTCTTCGACCAAATATCTCAAAAAATGATGTTTTTCCGAAACGGATCGCATGCCCTATTCACGCTCAATGGAAGAACTATCTTCGAATGATCTAGCTACGTCTGCATCACCTGTATCACTTATAGTTCCGTCGATCGTCGAGTGAGTCGAGCAGGTGCCAAGAAATCTTCCATTTTTCCCCGTCGCATGCAAGAGTAGCCCAGTAGGTTCTACTCGCTCTAGGGACTCGTAGAGCATCACATCGTTCTTCTAGGCCATTCGTGAAGAACTATGACCATCGGATCGGTGGCCTTCCTGCAGTGCGTTTAACATCTCGACGAATCCAGTCACTAACAGCTGCTGTCCATCGGTTGTCGTCGGTCCATCTTATCTTCGACTGTTTGGCGCGCAGAACGGCGTCTTTGATTTTTGATCGATAATGCAGGTCGGAAATTCTTATCCCTTCCCTGACTTCCGTGACACCGGATACTTATAGCATCTTTCTTTCGACCGCGCCTTCAATAACGCTGATCTTTCATCCTGCTTACGCAGCGAACAGGTTTCTGACGCATACGTTAGCGCAGGAAGTACCGTTGAGTCGAAAAGGTGGGCACGGAGTCGGGTGTTCTTTGCTCTGTTCACTACATCCACGATGCTCTTGAAAGCTCGCCAAGCCACTCGTTTCCTTCTGCTCAACTGTGGAGCTACGTCGCTCAACATGTCGATTTACCGATCTAAACTGGCATAACTGGAGCATTCGTAAACATTCGTTCCGTTGAGCGTGAATGGGTCATACGAAACCAATACGTTCCTCATAAACATCGTATCTGTGAGATTTAGTCGAAGACCAATCTTTCCACAGGCTTTATCAAAGTCGGCAAGCATACGTTCTGCTTGGCTAATGTTTCGTGTTGTAAGGGACGATGTCATCAGCAAAGCTAAGATGGTGTAGCTGCCGACCATCGATTTTCACTCCCATATTATCCCATTCCAATGTTGGCATGACATTCTGGAGGGTGGCGGTAAATAATTTTGGCGAGATGGTATCGCCTTGTCCAACTCCCCTTTTGACGTCAATGTTAATATCATTGTAGAATGGTGATATCTTGGTTGTGAAATTACAAAAAACTACACTAGGTAGGCTAGCATCGGAGAGGTAGAAAAAACTGTTATAATGTATATCGTCGTGTACTATTCAATACCGAGGAATTTTTGAATGGTAGAAACAGGATTTTCTTCTTGCGCATTAAAGAAGTCGTTGAGGATGGAGGAATTGCTAGCGTACGCACTTTAGTTCATACCGTCCTAGTGAAAAGGTTGTCTTGATCCATTACAGTGTACGGTGTCGTTATCAACGATGTTGACTCCGAAGGAAATCTTATCCGCGTACTTGTTGTCGGTTAAATCACGAGGAAGTAGAGTATTAGCCTAGGTGAGGTGATGTTGATTTGTACCAGCTAAAAGAAAAACAGAACTGACTAATCCGATTAGCTCGCGTGTGAAACGATAGGGAATAATATCTATTGCGGGATACTGGTCGTGCTGAGAGTTATCTTTCCGCCGTCTTTCTATATGAATGTCTATTAGATGACTGTTACAGTGAATGTTCATAGATCCCTCAGATGCAAAGGCTGGTCATAAGAGATAAGTTCATTCAAGACCATAGCCGCCATCAGTGGACGTAATTTCGTCGATTATATTTTTCGCGTATTCAATTTTTGATAAGACGGCTTTGTGGGGAAATATTTCCTTTTGTGTAACCTATGAAAAAGCGCGTGGCTTTGTCAAACGGTTTGCTCGTCATATTCTTCACGAAGTCGTTTAAAATATAAGGAAAAGTGGTACATCTTTTAACAAATACCGCATACGTTTTCCGAAGCGCAGTTATCCACTGTTTGTCGTGCAGAGAGATGGTTGCAGCATAGTTACACAACATTTGCTTGGGTACTTGGCTGTTGTGGTGTAGTAAAAAACGTTTCATTCCATTCCTCTATAAAGAGAAGAGATGCAATAAGGACATTGTTTATTAATTTTCTTTGAGCTTGGTTGTTGCAAATGGATCAGTGGGGAGATGCTTGACTGCATTTTGGATTGGTGATAATGGAATGTCCGTGAGTACATTTGTTCATGATCAGTACAAGTTTGGAAAGAGATCCCGCTTCACTTATCGTAGATTTCTTGCGGACGATGTTGTTCAGCAGAACAAGAAGTGCAGATAAGTTTTACATTATGATTGTGAGAAGTTCTGTCATGTATGTGACTTCGTGTCGAGCAGATTGGTTATGTATAAGAGGAGTTTCTGGAGCTATAATTATGCCGAGGTTTGCAGAAAGTCGGTCCTTTGGTTTCTAGAGCTATTTCTAGAAAATGCCATTTGAAAAATGACGTGCTAAGGGAAGAGATTCGGTTATAGATCATTGCCAGTTTAGCGTTCCTGGAAACCACACACAGGAAGCTGAACGAGTTTTGTGAAAATAATATGTTTCATGGTAACTCTATCACCGTATAAATGCTTAGACAATATCATTTTGCGTTATGGTAGTTAGCTGGTGCATTAGATTATCCTTGAATTGAGGGTAGTGCTCTTCCACGCACGCAGGTTTCGAGCAACGAAAATTTCGTGGTGTCGTCGAGTTCCTTCTTGTTATCTTGGATGTGTTGTAGTTCGTACTGAAAACCCACAGATAGTCGAGGAAATTTCCATCAAGGGAGGAAGTTCTAGTTATGACAGAATGGACGTAGCTACATAATTAAGTAAGGAGGTGTCAGCAGCAAACTTTGGAAAAGTGGCAGCAGTAGAGGAACACGAAGGGCTAATTATTACGTGTTTTTGATATGGTCTCTATCAGACACTCAGTCGTAGGAATTAGAAGGAATATGCAATCCTCGATGAGCAAACATGGGGCCAATAGAATTTAATAGTGAATCAAGTGTCTCCATTAGAGTAACAGTAATAGCTGTTGTTTCGAGATAAGGCATATTTTTTACTTTGTGTTTGTGACTTAAGATATCTGATACATACATTCATGCTATCTACACCAGCCTTTCTTCACTTTCGCCTAGAAATGAACAAAATGCCGCAGGTTCAGCTGTGTCAAATAACCATAAGGAACGCACGTATGAACCAGTTTGAATGATCTTTTTCTACATAACCGTACATGGTTGCTAATTTTAAATTCATTTTTCTTTTCAATCAGACCGACGTTTAACCTCGGTTGATAAATAGTAAGCATGTTTTTAAATTGTTGGGCTTGCACACGGTTGGTATAGAAATATGTTAAGTGATGGACGGTTTGAAAATTGCTTTGCTATTCGCTTTGTGTTGTCTAACATAACAATAACACAACTGCTGCACGATAGTTTATCCGATGAAAAAGAAACTGTTATCAACTGATAGTGGTATCAACAACAACTGCCCTTTATAAAAGAACACTGTCGGATGGGTATGCACTATTCGTGCGGTGTTCCACTTACGAGACGATCCTTCTCCTTGCGATAGCGAAGTCGCCACATCGAGAAGAAGAACGATTGTGGAACATCGACTCTGATCATCGGCTCTAGATAAAGACGAATACGACGAAACATTGAGCAGCTGGACACAAAATACCTGGAATCTTATCTCAACGCTCACTATGCCAACCAGGTGAATCATAAAGGATCCTCAGTTGTTTTTCCTTTTCCGTTTTGATGCGCATGATGATGGTGTATTCTTATAGAGAACTGCAAAAACACTCGTGTTCTCGCTTGTCGCAGACAGTTCTCAGCTACCGCTTGACGTTGTCGAGGGGTTGATCTACAATCCTTGCCACTTGCACGAAACTGTCAGTGCCTCGGCGTCACCTCCAGTAGCACCAGTTGTTGCTAATCGATGCGCCAAGAGAGGACACAATGCTTAGATATCCAACTCTTAAGTTTTGTTTCATTTGGCCGTGAAATTTGTGTGAATAACTATATCACTACAGAAACGCGCCACCGTTCTCGTATGAAACCACTACCATAAACGGCAATTTCGAGCGATCAAAACGCATGGCAAATGTACCGTGGGCTGGACAACTCGTCAAGACGGGCCACCCAAGTATCTAGGTATCATTACAAAATGCAACACCGTGTTGCTTTCAACGACATCAAAGAAGCAAACGAGCAACTACTGAAACACGGAGATCTCCAAAAACTGTGATATAGCGCTTAGCCATACAACTTTTAGCATCACGTTTTTAACATCCACTTCGCTCTAATCTTACTATAATCTGGCGATATAAATGTTTTTTGCCAACTGTTTTTCAAGTACAGAGTTGTTTGTAATTGAAATTTGCATGACATTGGATAGGAAGCTTATGTTTTCAAGAAGAGCGCTTCAGCGGCGAACAACAACACGAACCATCTGTGTCCTGCTCCACGGGCTCACTGCTCAGCGATTAGGTTTTCCAAAGTGGAGCGTCGAGAAAGAAAACCTTTTTGCCCAGTCGAAAAAAACGTAGAATTTTTGTCGATGCGACATAGATGGATTTATTAATTAGCAAAAACACATGTATTGTAATGTTCGTGACCACAAGGTTCAAAATTCAAATCGGCAAAAGTTGTGCAACATTGTGATTTCAAACAACGTGCTCTTTTTGCCTTTTACATGACCTGATCGCAGTGATCGATAGAACTGGCTGAGAGAAAGGCGAAAGGAAGGACCCGCATAGTGAGGTGGTGGACGCTTTACTCCCCGGAAAGGACAATATCGCGTTCGTTCCCCACCGCATACACCTGCGTTCCAGAGTTTTGCAAATATCTCAGCATCATTGAAGTTATATTTGCGCAATATACCCTGCCATTATAAAAGACTGGACAGTAAATAATAGGTTGAAACTACGAACTTTCTCGGCGAGAAACATTGCAAGAAGATGAACAACATAGGGACTGGAAATCCAGTCGGCCACACGGTGGTTGCTCAAGGCCGATTAACCATCGTTCAGTTGACCAGTATTTTACTCTTAAGCAGTTGAAATTTTTCAGTTGTTCGTGTTCCATCTATCATTGTGTTGTTTCATAATACTTACTATAAAGTGAAAAATATTAGAAAACACTGTTTCGTAGCACTCTTCTTAATTCACCACCGATAGATTCGTTGAGGTATACCACCTACTAATTCCTACCTCCTAATTAAACATGAATCTGCATTTCAACAAAGAAGACAATATTCATTAAGTGGAGGAATGAATATTAAAGAAGAAACCTACTCCTCTCAATATAATCAAGATAAGGGTCACATTTGGTCGAGAGTTCCCAGGAGAAAGATCACGCTCTTCTTTCCATTTCTTTCTCTTTTAATTTTTCCACTTAACGGAAATTTCTTATGGGATGTCTGGCACAGTAGTACAGAACTGTAGTCATTTCAGTTTTTTGTTTCAATTTTTGCTTTTGTTTCGCAATTCTGTACCTTTTACGTGTGCCAAATGGACGATTTTTCACTTAGTCGCGTTAAGTGGTGTGAGCAGGATAATTTTTGACTTTATTATACACATACCACCATTGAAAGGGACGAATAGTGCAGTGATAATGACGCTTTTCATTACGCGGCAAGGCCAACCTACTCAAATCCTGCATCCTGGTTCATCCCTGCACCTAGCTCATCAAGCCTGTCGAAACCTCAGGGGTCAGGAAAATTGCCCTAGACATTCTCAGTGTCAAGCTTACCCCTTTCATAGAACTGCACCTCCTCACAGAAGTGGGAACATCCAAGAATGGTTGTGTCGGGATTCAATAGGAAGTCGGCTACACCAGTGCCTAACGACATTCGTAACGAAGACGAAAATCCTCAAGCAGCCACCGAAACCACACGCAAGAAAGTGCAATAAATGTTGGATCTGCGGAGTGTGATACCTGTGATGCTGGTTCTAGCATCTGGCCCACAATGGCGAAGCCTTTACAGAGCATCACGGCTCTTGCGGAGCGCAATACTAACCGTTTTATGGTTTCCCGCTCTTTACCATGTTTGCAAAAACAATATTATCCCATGCCACTGGGCCCGTTCAGTATTCGGTCATTGGCAGCACGATACTGGGCAAAATAAAGGAAAATATAAAGCTGAGCCTAAACTCAATTTCTCCCAGTGTAGGATTTTGGAATGCCAATAGGCATCAACATGCGTGCATGATAAAATTTTGCATATTAAAAAAAATAATCGATGTCAAAGTATTCCTTTCATGAATCGTGCTGGAGAAAGCTTGCCTCTCCCTGTCTTCATGTTGAATATTAGCTGCAACTCATATCCGACTGAGATGCACCGGACGGAGATCGCGGAGGTGTTTCATTATCTATTGCTTTCCGTCTGCAAGTTTTATACATACGTTGAGCTGGTTTGTTCCTGTATGCGACTCAACAACCGATATTAGTATTAGTCTTCATTCTATGATAGTAGGGCCTATATTTTCAGTTTGTCTTGGCATAAGATTTGCTGTAACTACCACGTGTCATTTCGAAATTCCAGTGCTATTCTGCTAACCAGTTTTCGCTCGGTGAGGGATACTAACCGATCCTGGCGTGTGCATTGCACAGATTTGCCGGAGACAACGATGTGCCTTCGTTTCAGTGTAAACGTAATCCAGGATTGCGTGGGAATGAAACGTACCGTCAAAGTCGGTGCGATAACAGTTTTTCTTGTTTATCGAATCGATTCTCCTAAGTAAAATAACGCTAAGTATCTTGGTTTTTTGAAGAAAACATACATGCGTGAACGCTTACGCAAGATAGCTGCCTATAATAAGGTTTTTTTTTCAGAAAGGTATTCGCAAGCAATCATATCATATGTGCAACATTTAGAGGAATTACTATCGTGTAATAATGTCTCTCAGTATTTGCAGTTCAATTTTCCGTTTAGGCGACCGCACTAGTTACTGTCTCAACGATGGTGTTTGCAAGAAGAAGCGTAGTGGTTATGTGGAAGGCCCATGCAAAGAGAGAAGTTTTTCGTCTTTTTGTATGTGCTATTGAAGCATTTGGCCTAGTAAATTGTATTTCAGTATACTCTTCCAGGCTCCGAAGAAGGCGATATTGCCGAAACGTCGAAACTACTGTTGTATTGTATTGTGTATTTTTCTACGAAAGTAAATGTGTGCTGTATAACAACCTCGCGATTGCTGGACAAGAAAACGACGCATTCATGTAACCGAGACATCTCGGCAACTCGTGATATCAATAAGCCCGGCGATCATTATCGTTTTGCATGCGCATAGTACTTTCACAAATCGTTGTTAATGAGAAGATGGTCTGTCTTCTTTGTGGTAGCACAATTGATATGGGTCGCATATAACTCACACAGCGCGTGGCGTGTACTTAAATCTTCTCCGACACAGGACTGGGTCTTGTCGCAAATGTGGTGGAACACTGTATATCTTTTGGTAGAACTTACTTATTAAGTTAAGTGTACTTTTTTCAGGTATTTCTGATGTTTGCGCTACTGGCTCAAGGGTTTACTTATCTTGGGAAAGAAACACTGACTCTGAATCCATGACATTCTGACCACTAATTGCACTTCAGTCCAAGTGCTATCGCTTCACTGCTCACTATTTGTTTCGCATTTTTTGGAAGCGAACAATTCGGTGTATTCGAGATTATTCGTGATGTCTCAACATCGTTACAAAAATTTAAAGCTTATTATTTTCAGGTACTGAATAATCGGTAACATTATTTGATTCATGGTCTAGTTCTAGCTATCCAACCTCGTACGCTGGATACGTAACGTGATGACGAGAAGAAACCTGGTCATCTTAAGCAGGTATGCTTAACATTTTGATCCTCACTGCATTTGCAAAACACACGGACGCTTCGCCAATTACAAAACCATGGTGATTGCACTACGACGCCCAGATGGAAGAGTTTCATTTCTGAAAAAGGCAATGGAGAAAACCATTTGCGATTACTAATCAGATATCTTCAGTAGCCTAGCTTTGCTGCCCTCATTTGAAAGAAAAGAGGTTGGATATGTTGTACCACCTGTTCTCCCCTCCGAAATCCGAAATGCCATTTCGCCGGTGAAAAATCGATCAGCGCCAGGTCCGGACAGGATAAGATCAGGAACACATGAAGAACCTTCCGCCAGTCCTCGTAAACACACTGGCTCGGTTCTTCACACGTTACCTGTCTGAATGCAAGGTTCCTACTCAGTGGAAGACCAGCAGGACCGTGTTATTGTTCAACAAGGGTGACCTACACGATATCGGCAACCATCGCCCAATCTGCTTGCTGTCTGTCGTCTACTAACTTTTACTCGAGTCGTCGTAAACAAGATTGACAGCACACTGGAAGAAGGACAGCCATGTGAGCAAGCAGGGTTTCGAAAAAGTATTTGGTACGATGGACCACATCCACACGATAACAAGACTCATAAAAGTATCGCGAGAGTACAAAAAGACCGCTGTGTCTCACTTTTCATGTATTTGAATAAGGCCTTTCAACTCAATTGAGACAGAAGCAGTCATGGAAGCCCTTGATAGTCTAGGAGTCCCTACTCAGTACATAAAGATTCTTCGTGAGATGTACAAAAAATTTCACAACCAAGATATCAAACGTTCTGCAACGATATTATCATTGATGTCAAAAGAGTGGGTTAGGCAAGACGACACCATCACGCCAAAATTATTTACCGCCACCCTCGAGAACGTCATGGGAACATTGGAATGAGATAATATAGGAGTGAAAATCGATGGTCGGCAGTTAGAACATCCTCGCTTTGCTGATGACATCGTCCTTATAACACCAAACATTGGCCAAGCGGAACGTATGCTTGACGACTTTGATAAAACCTGTAGAAAGATTGGTCTTCGACTAAATCTCAGAAAAGCGATGTTTATGAGGAACGGATTGGTTTCGCATGACCCATTCACCGTCAATGGAATGAATATCTCCGAATGTTCTAGTTATGTCTATCTAGGTCGGGAAATCAATATGATGAACGACTTAGGTCCAGAGTTGAGCAGAAGGAAACAAGGGCCTCGCGGAGCTTTCAAGAGCATCAAGGAAGTAGTGAGTAGAACAAAGAACACCCGACTCCATGCCCACCTTTTCGACTCAGCGGTACTTCCTGCCTTAACGTATGCGTCAGAAACTTGGTCGCTGCGTTAGCAGGCTGAAAGATCAGTCAGTGTTATCGAATCCGCAGTCGAAAGGACGATGCTAGGAGTATCCCGTTTTCACACAAGTAAGGGATGGGATCCGAAGCTGCGACCTGCGCCAACGATCAAAAGTAAAGATGCCGTTCTGTACGCCAAACAGTCGAAGATAAGGTGGGCCGGACACGTAATGCGTATGAATTACAACCGATGGACAGGAGCCGTTAGTGACTGGATTCCTCGGGATGTTAAATGCACTGCAGCGAGACCACCAACTCAGTGGGCAAAGTTCTTTATGAAGAGCCTAGAAGAAAGATATGATGCTCAACTAGTTCCTAGAGCTAGCAAAACCCACTGGGCTACTCTTGCACGCGGCAGGGAAAAATGGAAGATTTACTGGCGCCAGCTCGGGTCACTCGCCGATCAGCGGGGCTACAGGTGATACATGTGATTTAGCAGCTCAAGGCATAACTGGCTCAGGGCTTTTCATTTCAAACCTGGGAACCTTTATA
Organism: Angiostrongylus vasorum; assembly: GCA_018806985.1. NCBI lineage: Eukaryota > Metazoa > Nematoda > Chromadorea > Rhabditida > Metastrongylidae > Angiostrongylus > Angiostrongylus vasorum. The sequence goes on from JADANN010000421.1 coordinate 28,229, forward strand.
TAGCCGAAGATTATGTTTTACGAAACAATTTTATGGATAAGAAGAACTAACTAGCTCGCTAGCACAGAAGGCGGATAGCACAGTGGTAGTGTTGTCGGTCATCACGAGCATGGTGTTAGTTCGATTCCGCTCCAGGCCAACCAACCCTGTCATCCCTCCTGGGGTCGGTAAATTAGTACCGGCCTTGCCTGGGGAAGATTGCTGTCTGCAATCTATTTGGAAATGTTCCACCCCCGCTATTCCAAGGAGTATTGCTCGACCAGCATTCTACGACATTCAAGTTGAAATGAAAATCCTCAAGCAGCAACCGAAGCCACACGTAAAAGATGGAAGATCTTCGTGGACAGTGGAGCCGAAGAAACGAATTGTATGTAGGAAGTGCTGGGATACGCACAATAGATGTGAAGGCGGATCAAACAAAATAAAATAAGAGAAACTAACTCGTTAGTATTCCAGATTGAAATGTTTATTAACTTTAGAAATAGTCAAAATCATATCGCCAAAATATTTCACAACAAATCTTCTTTCTTCGCCTTTAAGCCCACCTTCCGAGTCGCTTGTACCAGTGCTTAGTCGTTGGAAAGGTTGACTTGTCCTCCCAATCCCAGTGCTCATCCATGTAAACCCCCTTTTTTTTCTCGGACCTAAATTATGGAGTTCTTCACGATGTTTTGGCAACTATTTAACCAAAATCATCTCTTTAGTGTAACACCACATCCTAAACAAAATTTACCTCTGTTAGTAAAACAAAAACAAAAATTAGCTTCTTGCCTACTACTGCTTACGCACAATGCGCAAGAAACACAAGTATCTTCTTCATGAAATTAGATGGAATTTCGAGATAACCAAACGACGTCGAGGGACAAAAAAAAGTGGGTCAACGCGTTCTTACAACGTTTGAAACCAACTATATCCACAAAAGAAGAAATTTTCGGTTCCTAAACGGCGGCGGGAACCACAGTTGATAAGAGTAGAATAACTGTTTTTTGACGAAGTTTTGTTTCCGTTGAACGTCGTTTTTGTTTTGCTAGGCAAGGAAAATGAACATTTTTGAAACCAGGATGTCATGAAGAGCATTCCTTGGTTGGGCAACCATTCGGTGGCAGGAAATTTGGAAAAATCATCGCTTTTCCTCTTAATGCTCGTTACTGCAGTTATTTCTATATGAGCAATTGATCTCACAGATGATTTATGCTCTTAATTGACGTCTCTTGTACTCATTCATAATGCATTTAGGTTCATTGCTGGTGACGTTCAATGCAATATGCATGCATTTTAATTATTGGAAACTATCCCTTGAAAAAAATTGCCTTCCGATTTGGGAGTATAGACGACTGCCATCTGTGACAACCTTTCGATACTTCGCTTCTGCTATTTTGGATCAAAACACATCGCCTATTGAGCAACACCAGCTATCCATTACCAAACTTTTGTACAGAACGTGTAAATTCTGTATGCTAGAAAGCGTACTTCTTCGAGGATCTTATAAATTTTGTCGTACTCCGGCTGTCGTCGTCAAACATACGTTCCGCTTGGCCAATGTTTGGTGTTATAAGGACGATGTTATCAGCATGGCGAAGATGTTGTAACTGCCCACCATCGATTTTCACTCCCATATTATCCCATTCCAACGTTCGCATAATGTTCTGGACGGTGGAGGTAGATAATTTTGGCGAGATGGTATCGCCTTGCCTAACACCTCTTCTGACGTCAATGTTAATATCGTTGTAGAATGGTGATATCTTCGTTGTGAAATTTTTGTACAGCTCATGAAAAATCTTTATATACTGAGTACGAACTCCTTGACTATCAAGGGCTTCTATGATTGCTTCTATTTAAATTGAATCAAAGGCCTTCTGTAAATCGATGAAAATGAGACAGAGCGGTGCTTTGTACTCTCACGATACTTCAATGAGTCTTGTTATCGTGTGAAAGTGCTCCATCGTACACTTCCTTTTTTGGAAACCCTGCTTGCTCACACAGCTGTCCTTCGTCCAGTGTTCTGTCAATCCTGTTTAGGATGACTCGAGTGAAAAGCTTGTAGACTACAGACTGCAAGCAGATTGGGCGATAGTTGCTGATGTCGTGTAGGTCACTCTTCTTGAACAATAACACCGTTCTGCTAGTCTTCCACTGAGTAGGGACCTTGCATTCAGATAGGTAATGTGTGAAGAGCTGAGCCAGTGTGTTTACAAGGGCTGGCGGAAGGTTCTTCAGGTGCTCTGATCTTGTCTTTTCCGGACTTGGTGCTGTTCGGTTTTTCACCGACGAAATAGCATGGCGGATTTCGGAAGGGGGAACCGGTGGTACGACATATCCATCCTCCTTTATTTCATTTGACTGGAGGTGGATGTGGCTATCGAAGAGATCTGCGTCCCAACCCGAATCGGACTTTTGCGATTGAAGAGATGTGGAGCAATACCAGCTTGGACCATCTTCGTCGTCTACGAACCGACATCGTGCTATGACGAAGACGAATTCGGAGCGCTCTATGTGAAACTGGGGAAGTTCCATAGGGAACTCCATACAGTCTTCATGGTTATTATTGGAGATTTTAGGGCTAAGACCGGCTTTAGAAGAACGTCTGAACAACGCCAAAACAGTGCCCGCGAACTAGAATGGGACGAGCTGGTTGAGCGGCAGTTTAAATTTGTCTTGAAGACCATGGTCACGGTAACACGCACTTCCAGAAACCCCACTCTCAACGATGGTCATAGTAAGGTCCCAATGGAGAGTAATATAACGAAATAGACCACATCATAGTAAATCGAAGGTTTTGACTTATCTATGTCGCTGTTGCCCCAAAATTCTACATGGGATCACACCGTCGCCTCCTTCGTGAAGGATTTCATTTCTCGCGGAAAAAGAGAAAAAAGCAGCTAAAGTCAAAGAACGAAGTCGCAAAATCACCAAAAACTTGGACTTATTCAATTTCTTAGTCTGCTGTTGGGAAGATATCGTTGTCGACAACATCGACGAGGAATAAGATCGGCTCATTCAACACCTTCACATTAGCTCTATGAAGGCTGAAAGTTCGAAAATCACCAAAAAGATGCCTGTCTCCAGAAACGCCTGAGCTGATACGGTAGTATGGAATTGTACGAGCTAGAGCAACGGGGATCTCACGTCCGAATTTGCAAAGCGGTGCGAACGGGCGATAAAATACTCTTAAAGACCGTAGAGCAGCAGTAGTATTCGAAGGTACAGAGGCTAGAAAGAGCATTCGCAAACCCTACAACTGCTTCGCCAATTGCAAAATCAAGATGACTGCACAGCGACGCCCAGACGGAGTACATACAGCTTCCAGAAACGCAATGGAGAAAATCATTTAACGGTTGCTACTTAGATCTCTTCAATAACCACGTCCTCCTCTCATGTGAAATGAAAGAGGATGGATATGTCATTCCAACGGTTCCCCTTCCGAAATCTGACATGCTATTTCGTCAGTGAAAAATCGAACAGCAGCAGGTCCGAGCAGGATAAGATCCGATCCACCTTCGGCCAGCCCTCGTAAACACGTTGCCTCTGCTCTACACACGTTGCTTGTTTTGAATGTAAGGTTTCTTCTAAGCGGAAGACCAATAAGACCATGCTGTTGTTCAAGAAGGGTGACCTACACCATGTCAGCAACTAACCCCCTATTTGTTTGGTATCTGTCTCGTCTACAAACTTTTCTCTTGAGTCGTTCTAAACAGGATTAGCAGGCCACTGGACAAAGGCTAGCCATGTGAGCGAGTTGGGTTTCGAAAAGAATTCAGAACGATAGACCACATCTACACGACAGCAAGACCCATTGAGGTATCCCGAGTGTACACAACTCCGCGCTACCTCACTTTCATCTGTTTAAAGAATGCTTTTGACTCAGCTGAGATAGAGGCAGTCATGGAAGCCGTGGACAGTCAGGGAGTGCCTACTCAGTGTATAAAGATTCTTCGTGAGCTGTACGAAAAGTGTCGCAACCAATGTGTCACCATACTACATTCGATATTAACATCGACGTGAAAAAAAGGGGGTTAGGCAAGGCGATACCATCTAGCCAAAATTATCTACCGCCACCGTCCAGAACGTTATTCGAACATTGGAATGGGATTATATGGAAGTGAAAACCGATAGCGAGCAATTGCACTATCTTCGCTTTGCAGATTACATCGTTCTTAAAACACCTAGTTTTAAGCAGGCGGAAAGAATGCATGCCGAGTTTGTTAAGGCCTCTGAAAAATGTTGGTCTTTGACTAAATCCTGCAAAAACGATATTCATAAAAACGGATTGGATACGCATGCCTCATTCATGCTCAATGGAATGAATATCTCTAAATGCTCCAGTCACGTCTGTCCCACTTGAGAAATTATCATGGTGAACGGCTTTGTTCCTGATCTGAGAAGAAGGAAGCGAGCGGGCTTGCGGAACTTTCAACAGCATCGAATATCTAGTGAAGTGAACAAGAAACACCCGACTCTGTGCCCACCTTTTCGACTCAACAGTACTTCCTGCCCTAACGTATTCGTCAGAAACCTGGTCGTTGCCAGTAAATAAAACGGTTAAGATTGTGATTATAACTTGACCCTCAGCTTAACTGGGTCCAATGCCGATTTGGGCTCCCCAGATCAATCCCGTTGACGGGTGATTGCTAATGGCAGTGATCGATAGAACTAGCTGAGAGACAGACGAAACGAAGGACCCACCTGGTGTGGTGGTGAACGCGTTACTCCGCGGAAAAGGATAATAGCGCGTTCGTTCCCCACCGCAGAGACCTGCAGTCCGGAGTTTTGCAAATACCTCAGCATTACAAAAGTTATATTTCGCAACATAGCCTGCCACTAAAAGCAATAGGCAGTAAATAAAAAGGGTAAGATTATAAAAACAATACTTTTATGGAGTTCGAAATAATTAATGTGCAACTGCACTTAAAGTCGCTCTTAACTTCCACATTATCAATTCTCTCAACGGTGACTAAGTTACTCAAGCCGACTACGATAGTCTCCATTGGTTCTTAATCCATGTTAGCGTCAATGGATTTTTGGTCACTTCAGAGGCACAGGCAGCAGATTTTTCGAACTCTACACGAAATCTGACGGTCTATTATCCTTTTTTTCCGTCTTCAGCACCCTGTGAAACCCTGCCCTTGACCATGAAAAGTCATTAAGACGCGAAATGTGGCCAGTCCACCTAATTCTCGACACCTTACCTTATGTGGCTGCGCCTCTGCTATCAACCGTACACTTTTTTGGGTTCACAAAATAAGTCACTACATGAGCCGGACTTGTATTTTAGGCGAGCTTACTGCAACAAGGCGGTGGTTTTCAGTTCTGCTGTAAGTACTGCGATTAATCGACCAATCGTTCCAGGACTATACATATAGCGATATGAGTCCAATGTCTCAAATTTCTACAGAAAATGAGCAAAACAGAACCACATGTGTACAGCCTGCATTTCAACTGAGAATACTGAAAGACAGACGTGACCGGTGTCGAATCCTAGGGGTCAGCACTGTAATTTTCCAGGAAAAATCGATGAAGGGCGGGTAACTGTACAAAGAATTCACGCAGTTCTAATTCAGGAAACAGATTATGTATACCGATGGCGTTGTTGGTGTCAAAATACTTCTTAAAAAAGTAAGGTAAACTCTCTATCGAGAAACTGAGTACCAATTCGCAGAATAGAAAACAACGATGACGCAGAACATAATGGTAGACATCTTTTAAAAAATCTCTTACACCTACATTACAAATAGATAAGCACTTCACTAACATCGTACAGCACCCAATATCCATGCTTTTCAGAGTCAATGACTCTATTGATTGAACTACACTGAACAACAGGCGCTAATTCGCTTGCCTAAATTTAGAGAATAAGGAAGGAGTATTCTAATGTTTTAAGAAGAACAACAACGAAGCAAAATCAAAGAAAACGCATTAAAGCACGCAAATGAGTGAAGAAATGATTAAATAATATTAGTTCTCTTACTCTACTAGTTGCTGGAGAAGAAACCTTGGCGATTTTATTGGATAACGCTCCGAAATGTCGACAAGGACAAAACTGCCCATCCAGTTCCATCCCAGTGGAATTGGAAAACACTCAACAAAATGCAAAATACGCATCACAAAGAAGAGACATATGGAAATATACACTACTGCGCTAACATTACTAGATAATCATCACCGCCATCCTCGCATACGGGGCCGCACATGACAGTTCAAGCAATTGACCACTCTGCAGTGATGGCAAGTTTTGAATTGAGAAGAAGCGAAAAACAAATAGCAGACTGGTATACATCAAACTAAATCGATAGACAATAGATCTCGCCAAAATTACCTACCGCCACCGTCCAGAACGTCATGCGAATATTGGAATGGGATAACACGGGAGTGAAAATCGATGGTCGGCCGTTACAACATTTTGGCTTTGCTGTTGACATTCGTCCTTATAACACCAAACATTAGCCAAGCGGAACCTATGTTTGCCGACTTTAATAAAGCTTGTGGAAAGATTCGTCTTCGACTAAATCTCACAAAAACGATGTTCATGAGGAACGGATTGGTTTCGTATGCCCCATTCACGCTCAAACGAACCAATACCTCCGAATGCTCCAGTTACGTCTATCTAGGTCGGGAAATCAACGTGCGTAAACGATTTAGCTCCAGAGCTCAGCAGAAGGAAAAGAGCGGGTTGGGGAGTTTTTCAAGAGCATCGAGGATATAGTGAAGAGGACAAAGAACACTCGACTCTTTTCCCAGCTTTCCGACTTCACGATTCTCCCTACTTTAACCATCATGTCAGAAATATGGTCGCTACGTAAGAATGATGAAGGATTACTCAGCATTATTGAACGCGCAGTCGAAAGGACGATCCAAGCAGTGTCCCTTCTCACCCAACTAAAGGAAGGAATCCGAGGCTTCGATCTACGTCAACGATGAGATATCATCATGAGTTGGACACATAGTGCAAATGAAAAACAACCGATGAGGAGGACCTGTTAATGACTGGATTCCTTGGCATGTCAAACGTACTACAGGAAGACCACTTACCCGATGGTCAGAGTTTTTCATGAAATGCCTAGAAGAAAGATATGACGCTCAACGAGTCCCTAGAGCGAGCAGAACCCGGTGCTTGTTCGAGTCACTTGACGATCAACGGGACCACAGATGATACAGATGATATGAAGGTAAGTTTTTTATTGTTGATCAATCCTTGAATGATGCGCCATGCATTCGACTTCATTAAGCATCGTTGAAGGTGACTGAATGCATATCTGGCCTTTCCACTCGCGGTGGCCTAGCAATATATCAGACCAGTGCTGCATTCCTTCCCAGACAAATCTGGTACCAATCTGTCGACCCCGGAGGGTTGGAGGACTTGGAGGGCCTGAGCTGCGGGGACCGATCCCATGTGTATTGCAGCGCTCATCTGACCACTGCTCTACAGGCGCCCTCAGAGATAAGTAGTGATTTTGGTAGGATGTTGTTCAAATAACCTACAATGAATTCTGAATTACTCCAGTATCTGTAAGAATAACGTGTGGATTGAGATGATAGGTGCATTGTTCGTGTAAACAGGATATGTTTACGGTTGGGTTTTTTCATAGGACCTTGTGAACGTGATCATACTGAGACTAAATGAGGTTCAGGAAAAATGATCGCTGAATAACAGCACCTATATTATATATTTTGTCTATATTTTTTCTTCTTATATTTGTACTCTTTTTCACGTTGCATTGCTATCCTGGGAGTTGAAGGAGTGAGATAGTCGTATCTCTTTTTCTTCAACTATTACTGAAAAGAACAACTTTATCATGAAGGCGCTCTAGTCAATGTAATGTAGAACTGTGAGCGGTTTTTGTTTACAGGATAGTTTATTGTTGGCGGAAATTGAAACTACGTTCAAGTCTTTCATTCGATGGTCTTGGACATTGTTTCCTTAGAAAAAATCTTGCATAGCTGGTTGTTAGATGCACAAATAGTAGTATCCAATTCTCCGACACCTAAATGCACGTCATCTACCACTTCACTAGCTACCCACTAGTTCGTGCTTGTCTGAAAAGCAGATGAACACTCGTATGTTCAGTAGGAGAAGTATGAAGATTTGATCAACTCACTTATTGTTGGTGTTGGGAGTGCTAATTCAGAGTTATGCATTGATGTAATACCGTGCAGTTAAAACATCGGTCTTTTAAAACCGACTCTCATTAAACCTCGGTAAAAATATTCAATAAATCTTCCTGGATTGTTAAGCTGACACGACGAGGTCGATATAGATGTTTATAGCTTAGTAGTCCAAGAAGGTTTGCTTGCTACTCCCGAGGCTAAATGACGGCCGGTTTGAAAAACCATTAATGATGTCCTACATGTTTCAGCTAACACAAGGTTAGTATATACTTCTATTCGGCTAACGTTTCGGCGCCTTCGCCTTCCACAATGTCGCATTGATCCGTGTCGATGGTCCATAACTAGTCGATCTGGCTATGTGAGTTTTCGTAGTCGCATTGGATTTGGTTTTAATTGGTTGCGTACCCCTTGTTTTTATTCAAATTGCATTGCTGAAAATCTTTTATTTCGGTTTTCCTTTAAATTATTGTAACAGTTTTGGTTACTGGTTGTCACTCAATCTTTCTATTGCGTTATTTATCAGCTTATAACTCTAGCCGTTTGTATGCTGCCGATAAATGTATAGTGAGAGTCTGATTGCATTATGGCCTCTCCTTAGTCCTGAGCATTCGCTCAAACACGTGTTGCGATGATTATTCCGGCCATTAGATCAGGCACAGCTATAGACCGACTGAAATGGTCCATCAGATTATTCAGAGAAATGCTAATATGGGGTTGACCTCTTCCACTGTTTAAAGTGTAATAATGCAAAATGACAAAGCTTTAAAACAAATGTTTTTTACAAGTCCTTTTGTTGGAACTACTTAAATAGTTAAGGACAAGACAAATGTGTCGTTCTCCTCTTCGGCAGTCGCGAGGTTTTTATATAGCACACGTTCAGTTCCACACAAAAAGGCACACACCACCCAATGGTAGCTGACGTTTGGACAGTATAAGAGACTAGAAGCGCGAACTGATAAGTAATTTACTAGTTCAGGCGCTCCAGTAGTGGAAACCCAAAGGTGAACATCTGAAAAGATAACAGCACGACCAACAGCTTCTCGAAAAACCTCTCGTTTCTTACCGACCTTCCACCTATTAAGAACAGCCGCTTGGGGTGGCACGTAGTAGATGACTGAACCACTCCATTCAAAAGGTCGATCCTGAGGTAATTTTTCTTCGGATTTTTATCTTTTTTTGCGCTGTTGAGATTTTACGTAGTAAATTACGTATCGGTGTACCTTTCCAGGCTCCGAAGAAGGCGGTACGGCCGAAACCTCAACTGTCGTTGTATTGTTTGTGTTCTTTCTGGACGGAAGTAAACGTGTGTTGTATAACAACCTCGAGATTGCTGAAAAGGAAAACGACTCATTTGTATTCCATTACAGAGATTAATAGAAAGTCGGCCTTGTCAAAGGCAAATATAACTGCAATTTATTGTGCCAAATACCTCCGTAGCCTCGGCAAATAACAAAGAAGCCAAAATTTTAATCGAGTTGTGAACTATTTCTTCGGACCCTCGCCGTCCTTTATGAATGTTCCACGTTTTAAAGGAGGCGTACCGCTTTGAGTTTACATGAGTAGCATGTGTAGTTACATGCGCCTGCGTCACCTTAAAAAAATGTTTGATATAATGGACGAAATGACACGCAATGGCAATGCATTCTTTTCCTGCGATTCATTTTGAAGTTTTGGAATTCACTCGAAATGCCTCGAGAGTTTTGCGCGCAGAAGTTTCAGGCTACCGTGGGAGTGTGGTAACTTCTACTAAAAAATTTTCTTTGTTTTGTGAAAGCTGAGCACTTTGGGTACTCTCGTAAAAAAGCATTGATTGTTGAATCGTCAAGCGATCAATGTCTGTTTCTCCTTCGCATTGTCTTCTTGTCATGCTTCTTCTTTTCCCTCACGTCGTTCCTGTTCTCTTTCTTCTTTCCTTATTCTTGCACCTCTCTTGTCTCAGAGTGCTAGAGATTTTCTCAAACTGTTATAAATGTCTTTCGCTACATTTTCCACTTCTTAAGTGCTCACTAAACCAGTCGTCGTATCCAAGCATGTTTCCTCAACGATCTGGCGGAAACGTATTGTTCGTCAATGTAGGCAAACACGATAGAGATTATCCTCAAAAAAAGCGAAAAAAGAGGCCAACCATGGTTTCAAATTTCCACAAAGTCTCCATGAAAACTCTGCATTGACGATTGCGTTCACCCATTATGCCGAGCCTTCAGAGCTATTTACCCAGATGTTCAAAAGGAATTAGAGATATTGTAATCATCGCTGTCGACCTCCGCTACCTTCTCAGTAATTATTCAGAACTCATTCGATTTTCTACTTTTTTAAGTAGAAGAATTTTATTTGATGAGTCCTCAATTCACTGTATGGGCCAAAGCATATATTTATGTTTCAGTTGCCTCTGTGACTCTATGGAGTACACTTATGGAGTTCATTGTATGACTAACAACTAGCAGATAAATCAACCCCGAATGATTTACACTGTTTACCACTTAAGGCAGTAATGGGCAATATTTTCCAGAAAGTTCTCTTTCAGTGTTCAGAAGGTGTAAGCGAGATGCTGGTGAATCGGGCGGAATTCTGAGAGATGTTCGACTCGTCGCTCTAAGAATGAAGTCGAGCCATGTACAGTTGCAGGGGCATTATTGCAACTGTGAGGCCAGCTCTGCACGGCAATCAGCTTCGTATTCGGCGACCGTGGCCTGTCCTTATTAATAAAAACCAAAGCATTAATAAAAACTGCTGCGAATCTCCTCTCTTTATCCGTAGACTTGGAAGTCCGCGTCGAATCACACTGCTTCATTTAAAAGCAAATGGCACTATTTTAACCATTTTACTTACTGCCTACTGTTTTTGACAGCAGGGTATATTGCAGAAATATAACTTTAACGAAGCTGAGATATTTGCAAAACTTGACCGCAGGTGCCTATGGTGGAGAACGAACGCGCTATTGTCCTTTCCGGGGAGTAACGCGTTCACCACCACACCATGCGGGTCCTTCGTTTCGCCTGTCTTTCAGCTAGTTCTATCGATCTTTTGCCATCAGCAATCACCCGTCAACGGGATTGATCTGGGGAGCCCAAATCGGCATTGAACCCAGTTAAGCTGAGGCTATAGTTATAATCACAATTTTAACCTTTATACTTACTGCCTACTGTTTTTGACGGCAGGGTATATTGCGAAATATAACTTTAACGAAGCTTGGATTTGGGCTCCCCAGATCAATCCCGTTGACGGGTGATTGCTGATGGCAAAAGATCGATAGAACTAGCTGAGAGACAGGCGAAACGAAGGACCCGCATAGTGGTGGTGAACGCGTTACTCCCCGGAAAGGACAATAGCGTTCGTTCTCCACCATAGGCACCTGCGGTCCAGAGTTTTGCAAATATCTCAGCTTCGTTAAAGTTATATTTCGCAAATGGCACTGTTTTGTCTCATCTGATCGATTTTTATGTTTTCGCGCTTCCACATTGATTTATTGGCTTTCACTTCGAACTAACTCCATAGATTCAGATCGAAAAGCCACGGATTAGTTTATCTTTCAGCGTGGGAAAACGTTTCTCAAGAGTGCGCCAACAATGAAGTAATGGAGCACTTGAACTACGACGAGTGCTGAAAGTACAGCGTGCAGTGTTTCATGTCTAGTAATTTTAGCTGTAAGCAATGTCACAGAGACATCTTAAATTTTTTGCTAGGATACCATCCGATTATCGATCGAGAAACAATCGAAACATCGCGATGAGGAAAATAGTAATGGATGCTCGCGGTGATGGAATATTATGTATGTCATGAAATGCTTAGATGGTGAACGTCGCTTAGGTTATTAAGTCTCCTTCAATATGCTTTTGCATAACTTTTTGTCCTAAGAAGGTGCTTGATTTTACTTTCTTACTTGAATACTTGAACGGTCCGTCTTCACGAGCTGTGCGGACCCCAGCATATATGCCATTCGTTCCTTTCTCTCGCAATCGTAGTCCATGGTGGTGGTCTTGTTCGAGCATGGTAGCGCGTGCGAGTCTCGTGCCGTGGTCTGTAAAACAACTGCAGCTGCGGATACAGCTGATTAACTTTGTTTGTTTGCGTCCTCGGGGACGTTTGCATTTTCTTGGAGTCCAATCTTCTGTTCTTTTCGTCAATCTGTCGTCCGTTCTTCTCATTATGTGACCGGCCCATCTATGTTTCGCTATCGATGTATAATCTCCTGGATCTGGAAGATGTGACAGATTTCGAAGGTCAGAGCTTCGCATTCCGGCTAGTTATTGGGAGTGCCGGTAATATTCCAGAAGACATCGTTTCAAGCGCTCAGTGAGTAGTGCGAAGCATTCTTGACGTAGCTGAAGTATCAACCCACGTCTCCGCAGCATAACACAGCGCTGGGAAAACCAGTAGAATCGAAGCGATGAGCGCGGCCTTTCGGATCCTTCATTTGGTCGGTGGCTTCCTTCAGAGACCGGAATGCGGCCCAAGCTGCTCTCCTTCTTCTATCTGTTTCCTCCTTCATGTTGTTTTCCATGTTCATTGATCGCCCCGAGGTATACGTACGCGGTGGTTTCTGCAATGAGAGAGCCATCCAATTCAATTTTTTCGCTTTCGCACCATGGGGATTTCATGAACTGGGTCTTCTTTCGAATTATGTAAAGTCCGTTCTTTTTCCCCGCTTCGTTTGAGCTCGTTGATCATTATCTCTGCTTCGCTAGTACTTCTTGAGAAGATGGCAATGTTGTCAGCAAAACGAAGGTTTGATAGGAATTCTCCATCTGTACGTACGCCTTTCTCATCCTAATCGAGTGACTTCATTATCCACTTCAGTGCGGCACTGAACAGCTTTGGAGACATTGTGTCGCCCTTTTCCTGTCGAACCGCTTTTCATATTCGTATGGTAAGAGATCGATGAAGAAGGTATATTTTCGTAGTGCAGTTCCGATAACAGTCAGACAGAGTTCTTATGAAGGACGGGTCCACTCCTTGGTCGACAAGCGCTGATAGGGATGTGCATTCGTTTCGACACTGTCAAACGCTTTTTCGTAGTCGACAAAGGTTAGGACTAGAGGCAAATGGTGCTCCCGCCAAACCTCGATGACCCTGGACACGGTTTGGATGTGGTCCATGCAGCAAAATCCCTACCGAAATCTTGCTTGCTCGACTGGTTGCGCCTCATCCAATGTCGTTGATATGCGCGAGAGGATAGTCTTCGTGAATAACTTATAGAGTACACTCAACAGGCATACCGGACGATAGTTACGAAGATCCCTTCGATCACCTTTCCTGGGCAGGTTGACGTGCGCGGCGCCCTCCACTAGTCTGGGATTTTTTTTCTTTTGACGGTAGACGGTCATATGGTTTGCGAGAAGTACATGTAAATTGCACTAAGGAAATCAGTAGTGGTCGATGGCATGAATTCTCTTCCAGCTTACGGCTGAATCGAGTCTTCGCACGTAGAAGGCAGTGATCGGAACCAGTACAGAGTGACAAGACTACCGATTTGTCAAGTAGGCACCATCTTCTGTTTGACAGAATGTGATGGATCGGCCAGATGATGATTGTTATCTTCTTGTGGCGCCCTAGCTGAAGACGCAGGAAAGCTGTGCGGTGGGAGGGATCTCGTATGAGTCGATGGGATGGACAATTGACGGATGTACGACAAAACCGCTATCGCTTTGCCTAACCCCTCTTTTTGACGTCGATGTTGATATCGTTGTTGAATGGTGATGTCTTGGTTGTGAAATTTTTTATACAGCTCACATAGAATTTTTTATGTACTGAGTGGCGCCTCCTTGACTATGAAGGGCTTCCGTGGCTGCTTCTATCTCAATTGAGTCAACAGCTTCCTTTAAATCGGTGAAGGTTAGACAGAGCGGTCTTTTAGTACTCTCGCGGTACTTTCGATGAGTCTTGTTATCGCGTGGATTTGGTTCATCGTACTAAATCCTTTTCGACACCCTGTTTGCCCACATGGGATGCCCTTCGTCCAGTGTTCTGTCAATCCTGTTTAGGATGATTCAAGTAAAAAGTTTGTAGACGACAGTCAGCAAAGCAGATTGGGCGATAGTTGCCGATATCGTGGAGGTCACCCATTCTTGAACATTAGCACGGTCTTGCGGGTCTTCCACTGAATAGCGAGCCATGTGTTCAGACAGATAACGTGTGAAGAGCCGACCTAGCGTTTTTATGAGGACTGTTGAAAGGTTCATCAGGTGTTCAGGTCTTGCCCTGACAGCACGCGGAGCTGTTTGATTTTTCACCGACGAAATGGCAAGTCGGATTTCAGAAGGGGGAACCGGTGGTACAACATATGAATTCTCCTCTATTTCACGTGACGAAATGTGGACGTGACTATCGAAGAGATCCGAGTGGCATTCATGAATGCTTTCTCCATTGCCTTTCTGGACGCTGGAACTGTTCCGTCTGGGCATCGGAGTGCAATCATCTTGCTCTTGTAGTTGGCGAAGCTTCGGTGGGCTTTGTGAATGTTTTTTACAACCTCTGCAGTTTCGACCGCTACTGATGCTCTTCTCTCTTTAAGATATTCTTTTATCGCCTATCTGCATTGTTTTGCAAGTTCCGACGTTAGTTCGTGGTTGCCTGGAGCTCGTGCGATTCCTCGCTGGCATATCAGCTCGAGTGCTTCAGGCGACAGATGCGTCTTGGTGAGTTTCGCACGCTCAGCTTTCATAGCGCTAACACGATGGTGTTGAATGAGCCGATCGTATTCATCGTCGATGTGACGACAACGGCATCTTCCCAGTAACCGACTAATGAATTGAATAAGTCCAAGTGTATGGTGGTTTTGGAATTTCGCTTTTTTGAATTTAGCGGCCTTTTCGCCTTTCCGCGGGAAATAGAATCTTGCACGAAGGAAGCGACGGTGTGATCTCTTGTAGAAGTTTTAGGACAACAGCGACATCGGTAAGGCAAAACCTTCTATTTATTATGATCTGGCCTATTTCGTTATGGTACTCTCCATTGAGAGACTCCCACGTCCAGCGTTGAGGGTGGAGCTTCTGGAACTGCGAGTATCCATGGATGCTCTTGGTCGTCGTGATAAACTCAGACAGCCGCTCACCCTGTCCGCTACATTCTAATCCGTGGGTCCCAATGTGACGTTCTTCAGACGTTCTTCTTGGTCCAATCTTTGCGTTGAAATCTCCAATGACGACCTCGAAGAATGTGTGGTCTTCTCTGTAGAACTTCTCCAAGTCCATATAGAACGCTTCGAATTCTTCTTCGCCATAGTTTGATTTCGGCGCGTAAACGACGAAGATTTTCAAATCCAGTTATGATCCACATCTCTTTAATCGTAAACGTCCGATTCGGGTTGCTAGTTCTTCGAATGAATCCGTGATCATAGACAAAATCGTGTTGACGAGAACGCCGACGCCGCCGACTCCTCTACTGTCGCATGTTCCAAAGAACAGTTCTTCTGCTGTGTGATGGATTGCGTTTAGTGTGTAACGTTTTCTCGTCTAGGCCAGGCCGATGACATCGTACCTTACCCTCCTTGCTTGCATGAGCAAGTCTTCGATCGAGGACTCGAATGTAAGTGTACTTGCATTGTAGGTGGAGATCGTCACCTTTTTTCTTTGCAATCCAGTCAGCTTCCACAGGCTGAGATTTTACCAGCCTCTCCGTACTCGTCCTACCTAACTTTGTCGAATTGATGCACTTTCGGGGTCAGGGGAATGAGCTTCGTTTCTTCTACTGTTTTTGGCTTTTTGATACCCACGTATAGCTTGCTGGGCTCTGAACGTGAGGGCTTGGTATATTCACGGGTAGCCCAACTTTAAGTTATGATGAATCGGTAGATGCTAGATCATCAGCAGAAGTGGACTTATGTTTTGTAATAAACAAATGTAGTACAGGACCGGATGATTGGTCATTTTTGAGCTGGGGGGATAACTGGAAGGCTCTAAACCCGCTGCATTTTCCCTGTTTACCGATTCCACTCATAGTTTTCCACATCGATATTTAAACTCTCTTACGGATGATGGCCGATAGAGAGGAAAATCCTGTACACATTTTTTCAGTTATTCTAAAACCCAACTAAGAATAGCTACGAATTCCTCGTGTAGAGAACTTTTATCACCATTTCCACCCCAAAGACAGATAGACAGATCCTTTCGATTATTAGATCAACATCCACAGTAAACAAAGTTTACGGGAGAAAAGCCAACCGAGAACTGGCTTCTGTTCTTGAACATCCAAATAAAGGTAGCTTAACTGGGTTCAATGTCGATTTGGGCTCCCCAGATCAATCCCGTTAACGGGTGATTGCTGATGGCAAAAAGATCGATAGAACTAGCTGAGAGACAGGCGAAACGAAGGGACCCGCATGGTGTGGTGGTGAACGCGTTACTCCCCGGAAAGGACAATAGCGCGTTCGTTTCCCACCATAGGCACCTGCGCTCCAGAGTCTTGCAAATATCTCAGCATCATTAAAGTTATATTTCGCAACGCATACCCCTGCCGCTAAAAAGGAGTAGGCAGTAAATAATAAGTCAAAATTGTATCCTTCTTTCAACTTGTTTTTCTCTTTGGCAACTGCAAGAGAATACTTCATTAGTCATAATCATTTAGATTTCTTCTCATTTCTTATTTCTGTGTGAAATTCTCGCTTAGCCAACTAAGGACTCACCAAATATTTCTAATGTAAAGCACATTAATAAAATTTTTGCCTTTGCTTGGATACTGAACACCTTTGTGGCTAACTAGTTTATGTCGTGCGTGAGGTCACGGAACAGAATGTCGCATAAATGGATTCGATATCACAAAGAGCTCGTGGATGACTTCTCGCTTCATGAGACGGTGGCAAATGCCGAGACGAAATTCGTTCCAAACGGACCTGATACCAAGCTTCGCACCACTCTGTTCACCACGCCCTGCCACATCTCCCCTCGACCAATTCGCCATGATGAGGTTTGTGGTCTGCAGAGATATCTTTTGTTTTTCGGAACACATTGTTGTGAAGAAGAATTCAATTCAAACCGTCAGCATTCCTGAAATTGTCAGGTGCTGGGATGGAATGCCCATTACCATGTTTCCAGTGCTTAGATTACACATCATGGTACATGTTGCAGTCACTGTATTGCCAAAGATTATGCATTTCGTCATCATAGCCGCCGGTGCTGAAAGAAACAGCTTTACTAAAAAATATGTTTCTATTCGGAAATCAAACAACTCTGAAGTTTGTTTTTGAAGGTAATTTTCGTTTTCCTAATAAATAATGGATGTGCTATCGTCTCCAGTAAGAAAAAATCATTGAAAAGTAGTCTGTGAAATAAACAAATGATTTCGAAAATAATTTTTTTACCGAAACAGTCAACTGCAAGAACTTTCTTTTCAAAGCGACGTGCTTTCATCATGAATAAAAACCGGTGCTTTTTTTTCACTCTTTTAATGTTCATTTTCCTTTGTACTTTTTCACCGTCCTATTGATGGAACAGAATTTACCATAAACCTGTCTGTGTTTTTAAGACGACTGTAAGATTGAGCGACCATAAAAACAACATCTCAATATGATTTAAGCTTGCATGATGTTTGTGTTTCATGACTTGCCCTATGTAATTATCTGCGCAAGTAACGTATAACGAAAAACTGATTAATTTAATGTATGCCCTTTCTCTGGAATTCGATCTCAGCGCCCGTAGCCAACCAAGCTTCTTATAAGCCATGAAGAAAGCTGATTAAGCACCTTCGTATTGTTTCAGTGATTTGCTGAGCGATGAGCGATATCGCAACAAAACATTCCCTGTACTTTAAATACGCTACCGTAGTCAGGGAAGCTGTTCGCGAAAAAGATTCCACGTTACCAAATTTTCGCGTGTGTCGAAGTGAGTACAGTTGCCCTGTAGCACACACACACATACACACACACATACACACACACACACACACACAAACACACACACACACACACACACACACACACACACACACACACACACACACACACACACACATGGCCCGCGGTTTAGTATGTTCTGCGAGCACTCCACCCTTGTATGGTCGGCGTATGGTACCTTACACGCCTGCGATTTAGCAGAACTGACTAGGCGTCACTTGTAGGTTAATTTTGCATTCAGTCACCTCTAATAATTCGTGATGAAGTCACATGAACGGCATTCCGTCGCTTAGCGACTGATCAACGCCGGAACCTTTTTTTTAAACCAAACTTTAACCTTAATAATTTAAAACAGAATTAAAAGGAAAATAGTATTGGACGTCCTTTAAGAAGCGGGTCTTACGAACACTAAGCTATAGCTTCTTTTGCCACCGTTTTAAATGTTCCAAGTTTCTAAAGAAAGCAAATGTTTTTCTTAAAGAAATGACCGATGGGTATTCTACTAAGCATTTGTACGTCAGCGGAGCCATGGGACAGGCATTTTGGAAACTTTTTTCCAAGAGTTTCACGTACTCCAAAACTGCTTGATTTAAAGGAAAATTCTTTGAATCCTCCTTATGCCTATGGTCGGTACTGGCGTTGAGGACTCTGCTATTCTGCGGTAAATGGAAATCGGCAAATGAGTTGTGAAAGGGCAATGATGGTCGCGAAGGCGATTGCATAAAAAATAACCCATCGGATGCTCTGATTTCTTGGCTGTTTAGTTTAAGTTGGGTATCGCACATCTTATTTTTTATTGTGGAGACGTCAAATTTCTGCTTTCCAGAAATAAGGAAACGCGGAATCGACAAAGTAGCGTCGTTAAAGATGCGCTTTTGAGAAGGAAATCTAGCAACGGTTATTTCGGCCAACAAGAAAGAAGCACATGCTTCGGGATGCAACATTTTCTTAACAATAAATTCCTAAACAGTGAAAAATCGCATTTATTTAGCTTCTCATTCTCCACTTGAAGAAGTAAGGTTATGAGATTTTTTTACTTTGATGGAGAGCGGCTTGACATCGGAAGAAGATCATCGTTAGAATTCCACTCACTAATCCAAGAACAGCATAGTGGAAAATAACTTCGGCAGTACACTTAGTGTTATCGGGCCGCACCAGTATATCGTAGTTTGATGGGACCGAGAGTCGCTTAAAATAAGAAGAGCTAGACGTCCTTTAAGAAGCGGATCGTAAGGACACTGAGTTACTTCCTTTGCCACCTTTTTAAATGTTCCAAGTTTCTGAAAAAAAAGCAAATGATTGTGGGCTGCCGCCTGAGCCTCTACAGTTCTCCTTCGCGTGCACGGAAAACAAAATGTTCTGTTCGACAATTCTGTGTAGTGAAATGGTTACTCGTAGGGTTACTTCACCTGACTCATAATTCTATTTCTTCACCGTCCTGTCTAATCTTAGAAATTTTGTAATAACGATGGTCTGAAAATTGTTACATGTTCTTACAAGCTTTTTTCGGACCCTTTTCACTTCATTACGTGTTGATGTGATGGAACTGTGTCGGAGCTTTTGAAAGCATTTGAAATAACCCCTGCAAAGAAAAGCTGTTTTCAAAAATGATAAATTCCTTCTCAAATAAGGAGTGTTTACGTGTTTTCCTCAATTTTCTTTAGTGATTAACAGTGAACTCGCTCAGTCGCTTGCCTACCTGTCAATTACTTCACCCTAATGGTTTTTAAAAATATTTCTGGACTGTGCACACAAAAAAATGTTTAGAAGTTTAAAGCGTTTGATTAGTTTCGCTCGCAGTTAATACAGGACACCAGCAAATGCGCACGTCCCAAGAACTTGTATGTAAGTTTGTCGTACATAAGTTAGAGTCCACCACATTTTCTGCACGTCGAAATGAAACTCTTTGTGACGTATAAGCCTCTGCGAAAGAGCGTTGGATCAATAGCGCACAGCAGAAAAAAAAAGTCCAAATTTTCTCTAAGTTGGTAACTAACCTGTTAAAGGCTAGAAACATTGACTTTACACATCAATAGTCTTAGGCTTTATTTTACAAATGCATTCCTTAGTAAATATTAGATGTGTCGTGTAGGGTTGAACGCCATAATTTGTAATAAAGAGAAATGTTTATGAAGCGCCGTTTAAGTTTTCCAATTTCTCCTTAACTCGCAGAGAAGAGAAAAATTTGTTATTGAGCAGTTTGATATAGTGAAGCAGAATTTTACTTGACTAATAAATCTATTTTCTTCACTCTTCCTTTCTTAGAAGTGTTCAGAACAGGACCGCTTATAAAATGCAATACTTTATTGCACCCTTATCTTACAGTCAGTTTCTGCTTGTTTAGCATTTTGCCACTTGTTTAAAGCGTTCTGAAGTTTCTAAGAGTATTTAAAACAGTTACTGCAAAAAAAAGCGATATTCATTAGTGGTGGTTTAAACCTCTCCAGCATGAAATGCTATCCAACAACTTATCAGCACTTTTCAGTGGATTCGAGCGAAATCTCGTTAGAGACCTCACAAAGCTGATGATTTCTACCATTCTAGCACACAATTTCTTTCAGACGATTTCTATTTCTTTTCAAGGACGTTTTTTGAAACCGTAAACGCGTGACCTCTGACGAGAAGAATTGAAAAAACTTCGTGAGATATTTCCGTCACCATGCGCGTTGCATTATGGTAGGATCAAACGAGGTGATGCTTCCACTGAATTCCAATGCAGTGACAATTCTTGGACAACGAGAAAGCATTAGGCGTTCATGACGTTTTTATCTAAGCTAAATAAAGGTGAATAAGCAGTCCTATATTGTTTCTATGAATTTCTAAGCAACGTGCAGTTTCGCTACAAGATTCACCCCTCACCTTCCATTCACTACCGTAATCGGGGTGCGAAAGCTATTGGACAAGTAGATTCCACTGCTAGCAACGTTTCAATCCAGCAGCGTTATTATTGTGTTATCACTGATTGTTTACTTTAAAGGAAAAAACAATAGGCACAGTATTAATTGTTAAACAACCACAATGATGCTGAGATATTTGCGAAACTCCCGCGGGTGTTTGCGGTGGAGAACGAACGCGCTATTGTCATTTTCCGGAGAGTAACGCACTCACCACCACACCATGCGGGTCCTTAGTTTCGCCTGTCTCTCAGCTAGTTCTACTGATAACTGCCATCAGCAATCACCCGTCAACGGTATTGATCTGGGGAGCCCAAATCGGCATTGAACCCTGTTAAGCTGAGGCTATAGTTGAAATTCACAATGTTGACTTTTTATTTATTGCCTTTTACTAGCTTTCATGGCAAGGCATTATTTTATTAATTATTATTAACGAACTGTATTAATATTATTATTAACGAAAGACCCACATGGTTTCACAACATGATGGCGTTGAGAAACGAGCTTCTGTAGTTACGCTGAAAAAGCGCAGACGATGCCTGTAGACGGCGAATTGATTGACTGTCGTTCAATTCGTACGCATCCGTTTGCCAGGACTCTTCTAGTTTCCAATTTTCAAATGCTCCAAAACCTTTGACTTATTTGCACTTGCTTCGCGTGTACGCTTCAGACTAGTTGTGCATGTATTGGCTTCCGGCATAGCACTCAATCCATTATCGTCAGTTGCAAAAGAGCGTTTATCGCATTCGTCACCTTCCCTGTCATACTTCATCAGTACTTTGAGGCGCTTCGGCTGTATATGCTCGAGTTTAAACTCGCAGAAATAGATTTCTTGAACTTGCTGTCTTGACATCTGATATTCTGTTTCTTAAGAATCGACTTTGCATAATCTGCATTTATACTTTCTTAACAAAGAAGAAAGTATCCCACAGTGCAACAGTGGATTCTAAGTTCCTGAATGAGCTGAGAAAACGAAATAAAATTACGTTTTGTCTGAGATAGCGCTGTTCACAACATAATAGATATATCTCAAATTTCCTAGGCGAACTTGAGCACTATTCCGAGCAATTCATCGATTTTAAGCAAAAACTTCCTATTGTGAGCGTCGGCCTAGCATTTGAAATGCCTTAGTGCATAACACGAACTTCCAAAAGTGTGAAGGCCGTGTAAAAACCATCCTGACGAAAATTTGGCTACAGGTGCTGTTTAAAATCCTTATCAAATACTTCTCCTCTCAAAGGTTTACCGCCTCATCGCGGCTGGTCGGTGTTCCCGGGTCCCGGGCTGCGATCTAGCGGTTCCATCAGGAAGCGCAGCGAAGAGTAAGCCATTACCAGTATCCACCACCGTCCTAGTGCGAAACCAGTTGTATAGTGGCAAATCTCCCTCTGATCCACAAGGGGGGCGATTGCCTGTGATTGTGACGACCTTGGGAACATTTTGGCCTGGTTGACTTCGGGACTCCAGGGAATCACAATGGTTATACCAACAAAACTCCAAAACAATGTAAATTAATATTAATGGGGCCCGCACCACCAGTGAAGACAAGCCATCGAAGTATTCAGCTATCCAAGTAACTAATGCTTCTATCTTTGCTGAGTTCTGTCGTCCTTTTTGCCATGTAGAAGAAACGCTGTAGAAAACTTTTAGGCAATGCGACCACTACGCTTCCATTTATTTCATGGCGTATCTCCTCATCGAGCTTAGTCAACTTCTAATTGTGTTCCTAGTCCCAAAAAATGTTTCCTTGCCTAACTAGAGTTTTGCTGCAGTACTTTGAATAGTTCATAGAGCTATCACGCTTCACAACGACGTATCAAACGACTCCACAATGATGCAAGCCATTATCGAACTTTTTTGTTAAAAAAGGCGGAAAAAATAATTATGTATGGCTTGTCTATTCAGAAGCTTGTCGCTCTGTCAACAACTGTTAGCAACTGTAAATATAGTGATATACATATCGAATCTTGGTACATCTTGTAACAGTTCCCAGGATCGACTTTCTACTAACCTCGGCATTGGAATATGAATGCGTCTTTTTCTTGTTCAGCTATCGCGAGGTTGTTATACATACATTTGCTTCCATAGAAAAACACAATGCAATACAACAGTAGCTGACGTTTCGGCAGTATCGCCTTCTTCAAAGCCTGGAAGGGTATATGATATACAGTTTACTAAGCCAAATGCTTCAGTAATACTTACAAAAAGACGGAAAACTCTATGGTAATTACATGATCAACAGATTCTCGAAAAACTCAGCGCTTATTTCGTAACTTGGTCCACATGTGAACATCCGACTCGATACGAAGACGAAGATGCAACCTCGAGAACACGGACAACTGTGGACCACAAACGTAGATCATTGGCTCTGATGAGGACGAAGTCGTCGAAATGTTAGTCGAATAAAGATCATTTATCAACCTCGTGTTACCTTACAGAAAAAAAGAATATATTGGTTAGTTACACCGAGGTTAAAAAATTTCGGTTTTAAAATATTCGTACGCTATCTTAAAGTAGTTAGTACGGGACCAATCAAATTAAGTTGTGCAACCATAGCAGTACCTGCTTTGCCAAAATTCCAACCTTGTGTAGAGATATTGCAAAAATAGCATGAAATCTACCGCTCTGAGTGCTCACAACTGCTTCTCCTCTACTACGTTGGAATCCTCATTTCTCAAGGTGTTCCTTACTTTCATCCTGTTTCCTGCAAAATTTTGGACAGAGCATGCACCTGAAACCTAAAACCCTTAACTAAAAGTTTCTACAACTAATGGGCTAATCAGGTGCTCACACATTTAAGTAATACTCGCAAGCACACTATCACCTTGCTCACGAGCCTGGAACGGCTCGCGACCACCTGATAACAAGCCGAGAGCCTTCCCATCACATATTTTAAGCATCGTTATAAGAACCTCAGTTCAGTTAATATTTCTAAGCGCATGAATGTTCGATATGTTCGATTTACCTTTACTGAAAGTTAGTAAACCTCTCAAAAAGCATTAATGCATCCTCTATTTGAGAGCCGCACTGTGTTATGAAATGACATAGGAATAGGTCATGTATATTCATAGCAAAGATAGTAATATTGATGAGAACCAATCCATGTAGTCGTTGATTTCTCTAATCCATGTGGTATTTTAGTTATTTCTAAAATTCCCTCACATAGATATTCACATAGTTGCCAGAGGTTCAAACAATCAAGGAG
Source organism: Angiostrongylus vasorum (assembly GCA_018806985.1). Taxonomy (NCBI): domain Eukaryota; kingdom Metazoa; phylum Nematoda; class Chromadorea; order Rhabditida; family Metastrongylidae; genus Angiostrongylus; species Angiostrongylus vasorum. The sequence goes on from JADANN010000421.1 coordinate 52,257, forward strand.
GGTTTAATTCTACTAACATATGATCTATCATCTACGAACGTATTTAGTTTAAGATCGTATCGATAGGAAATGAGGAATCGTTGCCGCTTTACACCTCCTAGAACAGATACATTGATACTGTAAAATTGCCATTCGTCATGTTCGTCCGAACCCTATCCATTCCTTTTTTTCGTCTTTCTTACTTAGTTAGATGCGTAAATAACCTATCTTCACGTGCCCTGAAAGCACGGCATTCCTTTCCCGAGCTTGTGACCAGAAAGATTTCCTGGTTTTCAAAAGCTCCCACGACTGCTTGTGAATAATGCCAATGTCGTCCAGCTCTCTGTGTTTGCAACATGAGCTGACCCCTCTTCTTTTGCCAACCTTTCATTTTTCGGAGTGTGGAACAGCGAACTATGTGTTTTAACACAGCTTGTAGTTGTTCGGCACCAACTTTGCAATGTCTTGGTGCCAAAGAATCTTTCCAGTGACGAGGAGCGTGCGGCAATTTATATGGGAAAATCGTCGGAGTGAGATTATTATTCCATTTAACAAGGTGTTGATGCACTTGGACGCTGTTATCAAAAAAATCGAAACAGAATTCATGCTTGGCTTCTTCCACTACCATTCTGAGTAGAGCGTTTATTCAACCTGTAGGCAAGAATCCCACAATTTTGGCTCTGTAGTTGCCGAGCTCTCGGCTAATGTTGCGACTGTTTCTTCCTGCAATCGAAATCTTGTCTCATGAATTCAGAAACATCGCTTCTTTTCTGTGAAAAACAGAAAATTCTCGAAAGTGATCAATGTTTGATTCAGTGATGAATTTCAGAACTTTTTGCGACATCTGGTTAACAAATCCATTCACTGAAAAAATACGTGAAGTTTTCCACCAAGATACTCGCTCATTTAACATTATATCTCTGCTTTCTGAGCCCCTGAGTTTAAACAAATTGCTTTGATTATCATGATAAGTGGTATTAAACTCCCACAACCTCTCTTATTGTGATAAATGTGAAAAGTTCTCTTGGTTTTGGGCACAATAGTATAAAAATGAGGGATGAAGCTCTTGGCGATGGTCAATCACTGAGTTATCCGCTCTGCACTCGACTTCGTCAAGCATCATCAATGGTGACTGAATACACATCTGGCATTTACGAAAGACTTGCAATTGTCTACCTATATATGGCTGCGCTGCTATTCTCCCAGACAAAGTTCACAACAGTTTGCTGACACTGGAGAAATTGATGGCGTGGTGAGCCTTTGAAGCAGGATCGAACCGACGATCACCTTGTTTTGCAGCACATCTCTACTCACTGCGCTATACGCACTCCTTTCTGGTGAGTAGGGGACAAAGGCTCAAAGAGTAATGCTGCACTCGGAAGAAGGTAAATTACTGGTCCCATGCAAATTTTCAAAGAAATCAAAAGTGACTAATCATTCGGTCGCCGAACAAATAGCTGTCATAAACGATTGAATGGCAGAGCTTTAATCACTAGCGTTAGTAGGAAAATAATTTCTTCAAAACGTTTGAAATGATGCTTATACTTGGGGACACGTCGTTCTTAATGGAATGTGCAAATGAATCGGAGGAAACAGTTGAAAACTACAATGTGTTTCAAATCTATATCACACAAAGAATTACTCAAATTGAAGCATTTTGCAAATCAGTTCTCTTCTCAGAACCTAGCAAACAATGCATGGCCACTTGGGATCACCTCATAAAAGATAAAAAAAAGCTCTCGATGTTGATCAATCCCACTGGAATGCGCCATGGGTCCACCTTCATTAAGCACCGGCAAAGGAACTGAATGCATATCTGGCTTTTACAATGACTTGCGATGGCCCATCGATGCATTGAACCAGTGCTGCCATCCTCCCAAACAAGTCTGGAAAGCAATTTCCCACACCGGAAGGATAGAAGGCTTGGTTAACATGAGGCGTGAGGAAGGATCCTGTGTGTATTCCAGCGCTCCACCGATCACTGCGCTACATGCGCCCTTCATCTTTTATCGAACTTAATTCAGTGCCATGTGAGCACTAGACCACCATTCGAAAGATCAAATTAAATGCTCTAACATCGGCAATGCGCCTAACACAATCAATTTATACATCCTGAAGTAACAATACCGTGTTGTAGCAATGCTAATTGTATATGGTTCCAAAGTCGCTCTAAGCTGAATGTTAGCGAAGAGACTGCGCCACTCAGTGGGAGTATTTGTAGGAAGGCAAGGTAAAGAACTATCAGAAGTCGATAAGTTTTTGAGAAACCTGGTTCAACATGGTCACGTAGCCACAGATCAAAAACTAGACGACTGCGCAGCAGGGAGTTTAAACATGTTCTGGTTAAGGAAATACAATTAGTGGAAAGGACCCTTATTAATAAGACAACCGGCAATAGCAGAAGAAATCAAACTATTCGGACTACCGAGAATGAAAACATACAACGACTGCACGTAATATGGACGAACAACCGGCATCACTGAGAACTACTAGATTTATCACGACGTAATCGACTCACAGCATTACAATGAACGGTAGCGCGCCCTTAGATTCACTAAAAAATAACAGCAAAAGTACGAGCATAACAACAAGAATGGATTAGGCAGAGCATACTGAAACTCATTCCATCTCGTCAAGCTTTTTGAAACTAAGAAATTTAATGAACAGCACAAAAAATAGCGTCCCGAGTGACATAAACTTCAATCCTGCAGCAGCAAAGTTCCCGTACCGCCTATTCCCCATCCGAAATTCAGTGGAAAAGTATTGTAGCGCGAAGCATTTTGGAAAGCAATGTATAATATTTCACCTACTGCCTATTACTTTTTTCATGGCATAATATTAAGTGGACTGGAACCGTAATGACGCTGAAAACTTTCGCAACTCAAACCCCTGGCCAGGCTCGACTCAGGATTGCGGCCTCAGCCTAACAGGGGTTCGATGCCCATTTCTGCTCTCCAGGTCTTCCCGTTTCAGGCAGATTTGCTCATGGCATCGTTCCGACAAAAAGCTGGCAGAAAAAAGCAAATCAAGGGCTTCAGTTCTGAGGTGGGTAACACGCTAGATTCAAGATTGGATTCTTGAGTGTGAGAGGTTGAAGAACTCTGAAACAACTTTCAGTTCATCCCCTCTCAATTCACTTAGCCAAGATTCCGGTAGTCATGGTGGATTTGGCATTAAAATAATGTGTCCCCGTTTCGTTTCAAACTACCTTCTCATAGTCGCTCAGTCATTTCCTTCATAGAGAATTTCAAAGCCTAGCTATAAGCGAACTGCTGGAAATTCACTACGGTTATTGATTAATTCGTTCTCATTCAGGAACATCTTTTATTTAGATGGTTTCACAAATTGCATAGCACAATCTTCTATGAAGCAAAAACGTCTTGATAAACATCCATACGGTTTGAGTTCAAGATTTCGAGGCAATATGTGGACGAATGAAGTATTATATTACTCGGAAATCTTTCCTTTCCTTTTTAATCGATTAAGTTAATCACCCTTCCTAACGGTTCACCGTCTCGTCTTAGCTGGGAGGTATTCCTGGGTGTCGGACTGCGATATAAATCGGTGGGATTCGACCACCGGCAGGGTCTCTCAAGCTGAGAAGGAGTCCGGCGTTTCCATCAGGAAGCCTAGCTAAGAGTAAACCAATACCAGGATCCGCCACCGTCATGGTATCAAAGTCGCATGGTGGCAAATCCACCTCTGATCCACAAGGGCTGCGTGTGCCTGTTGTGGTGACGACCTGGGGCAGACTTTGGCGAGGCTGTCCTCGGGATTCCAGGGAACCACAATGGCTTAACCAGCATATCTCCGAAAAATGGCGATTATGCTGGGGCCCGCACAACTAGTGAGGATGGGACGTAAGTATCAATGAAGTAAGTAATTGTGGTATTAATAGCACTTCAAAGAGGACAAGAACAGTTGAAAACATGAAGAAGAACATGAAGAAAGCATTACACAAAAGGAGTATGAGCAAAAAGGTGAGAAAAGACTAATATGGGCAATAGAGTGGCACCATATACCACTGTTGTGTTGTTGGTGGTGATAATCTGATCCCATATCAGTCTTGAATATTGCGTTCAGAGTTTTTTTACAGTTTTCTGGCATGAAAAACTTCCAAAAAAGAAAAAGGGTGCGTTCAACAAAATTACAAACCTGGGCGATTTTCTCTGCTCGTGTACGTTTACTTTGATTGTCATTACTTTCAATTCGATTCCATGCATGAATCAGAAAGGCATCGTCAACACTAATAGCCAGTGCCTGAATCAAACCTAACATGGATTCTTTCATTGATAAGAGCCTAAAATTTTACTGTTCAGTTCATTTGTAACACTTTTTAGCTTCGTTTTCTTGTTCAGCAATCGCGAGGTTGTTAAACAGCATACATTTACTTCCATACAAAAAACACAGTACAATACAACAGTAGCTGACGTTTCGGCAGTATCGCCTTCTTCAGAGCCTGGAAGGGTATGCGAAGCAAGCAGAACGAGATGTTTGCTCAGAATGAAGAAGTGTGCGACGAAGGAACATTTTTTGTGCTTTGTATTTGGAGGATCGCCTTTGGACGAGAATAGTTGGTGGGTCAATATTGATATGCGATTTTATTAGGTCTAATGCCAAAATAACCTTACAACGAAAATTCGAAAATCTTTTGGGTAATTCACATGTCTCAGCTTCAAGAAAATTCTACCGCAAACAAATTTTTCACGGTTCTGATAATAGTCAAAATAGGGTTGATAATGCACCAGTAAAATCTAGGGTCACCGTGATTGGGGGCATAACAATACCTGAGAGTACGCGCTCGCTATTAGAATTGGGCCCAAGCTTTGCACCATCACAGCCCATTTCTAAAACGACCCTGCGTAGGATAGCATGTAACCTTTATGAGCTTCAAGATCGACTCCGCTATCAGGCCAAGCAAGAAACATCAAACAGAGATAAAAAATCAAGAGGCGGCGTCACTACCACCATCTCCTTTCCCAAAGACGTTTTTTTAGACAGCAGGACCCTAACGATGGAGTTGACATAAAATTCCGCATGTTTTCGGACGGCGTTCTCAAGACCCTTAATCACTACCGCGATAGAAAGTTTATCTCTAACCTTACAGCCGCACAAAAAATGTGGCATGCGAGAAATTAGAGAATTAATAAACTCAAAAAGAATAAGATTGTCTGTTAGTGATAAGGGGGGAGAGTTCGTAGTTATTCCTCGCCAGCTGGATGTTGAGATAACAGAGGAACATCTTAGTGATGCTACCCTCTATCGCCCATCCTCTGAAAAGGAATACAAAAGTCAATACCGAAAGCTAAACAATCAATGGGTCAGTGTGGCAAAGGCTGCAGGTTTAAAACCATCGGTTATTTCGCACTTTAAAATCGATACACCAACATGTCCCGTCCTATACCTACTTATTAAAACACATAAGTTGGTATCACCTGATGATCTTGCGTCAACCAATCCGTCATCATTTAAGGTTAGACCCATCATCAGCTGTGTAGACGGGCCAACGGATAGAATAACCTGGTTTTTAAGCCTAATACTTACCCAGTTGCTTAACCATATTCCAGCTCACCTCACAAACACCCAAATGTTCCTAGAACGTCTACGTAACGCGTCTCCTAATAACGCGTACGTGATGGAGTCCTTCGACGTTACTGCGTTGTACACCAACGTATCGAATGACTCCGCAATGCAAGCCATCTTCGAACTTCTTGTTAAACATGAAGGAAGAATAAATATGCATGGCTTTGTCCATTCAGCAGCTAATGGCTCTCCCTAAAGGAGTGCCTAAACTGCTCGATTTTCAGATGGTCTGGGAAGTATTTCGCGCAAATAAGGGGGGTTGGCTATGGGACAGCGACTGGCACCAAGCCTTGCCATTGTATTCATGTCTAAGATAGAAGCCCCTGCTCTCGATCTCCGGCCACTACTCTACTGCAGATATGTAGATGATTGTTTTGTCATCTTCTCTACGCAGGAGGAGATGGACAAATGCTTTGAATTATTGAACGAGCAGTCTGAGTACATTAAGTTCACCCGGGAGAAACCGAGAAAAGACTGGCTTCCGTTTTTAAACGTCCAGATAAGCCTATCAAGTAGCGGTTACCTGACAAAGTGGTACCGAAAGCCAAGTAACAAGAACATCCTCGTTCACTTCCTTTCTTCCCACCCTTCACACACAAAGAGGGCGCTTGTGAGAAACATGTTTCGAACAGCCACCTCTGTGTGCACAACCGGGGAACTAAAGGAAGAATCGCGCGACTTGGCTCGGCAAATAGCCATCTCCAATGGCTACGAAATAGTAACCCCACGAGATAAGTTTAGAAGGAGAGCGACGCGCCCAATCGAAACACTTGGCCAAAAAAAAGAAAGTCCCGTTTATGCTGCCCTTTATTAGCGATGAAGTAAGCGTAGCGATTAAACGATGCTTAAGAAGGGCAGGTCTAGAGGAATCGGTAGCGATAGTTGAAATACCACCGGCTACTCTACGTCGTCAGTTAGTTCGTAACCGCCTGTATGACCGTCTATGCGAAACAACAAATTGCGTAATCTGCCCTTACGGCAGGGACGGTGATTGCATGAGTTCAGGTACGATATACCTGATCTCGTGTAATAATTGCGGAGATGAATATATTGGCGAAACGGGCAGGCCTTTGTGTATCCGTATAAAAAGAACACCTAGATGGCAAACGAAAACTAAGACAAAGTACCCCACTAGGCACGCATAGGATACAAAAGCACAGCGGGGACGATTTTGAAGTAAAAGTCAATATCCTTGCGCAGGAGACTAGAACACCAGCGCGAAAACTTCTTGAGGCTTTTTGGATAAACGCCAAAAACCCTACAATGAATAGCAGGGATGAATGCCCAGAGGTCATACGCGACCTGACCCCGTATGTTCGCATCAATTTCTGATGTGGGATGGTGCAGTCATCAACCTTATGCGACCATAATCAGCTGTTCTAATCTTCCTCATGGGAAGGCACGTAAAAAAAAGCGGTGAGTTTTTTTCGAGAAGCTGTTGACCATGTAATTACCATAGAGTTTTTCGTCTTTTTGTAAGTGTCATTGAAGCGTTTGGCCTAGTAAATTGTATGTCAGTATACCCTTCCAGGCTCTGAAGAAGGCGATACTGCCGAAACGTCAGCTACTGTTGTATTGTACTGTGTTTTTTGTATGGAAGTAAATGTATGCTGTTTAACAACCTCGCGATTGCTGAACAAGAAAACGACGCTTTCATATTCCAATGCCGAGGTTAATAGAAAGTCGATCCTGGGAACTTTTTAGCTTCTTTTAATCACCAAGTGTTGTCATTAGATACTAGTCCAGACTTCATTGCTCCACGTCTACGGTCGCCATCACCACAATCCTGCCATCCAATTGGCCCGCGCTGGTTTGCCGGTCCACATAAAGCGCAGCAGTACTTATTACTTCTACTAGTAGTACTTTTTTGGCAGGCACTTCGTACTCTTAGTAATAATAGTACAAGTAGCACTTCCTCTGTTTACAAACGGCATCAGTACTTTTTTTCTAGTAGTTGTACTTTTTTGTAGAGCCACTACTCTTTGCAAGAGAAGGAAACCATTGCTAACAAACAAGGTCGTGTTTAACATTTGACCAACACCTATTCATATAAAAGGTAATGTATCTTTTCCTTCAACGATTTCGTAATTGAGAAATGGTTTCTTGAGTTCGATGGTTCTTTCATATATACCTTTTTATATGAGCAATTTTCAAAAAACTGCTTATCGCTGCACTTCTTGCATCCGATTCATCACTTACGTCTATTATCCACGAACGTCCTGAAAGTTTCCCGCGTGGGTTCTGGTGAAACTGGAGGATTTTCGTCTTCGTTATGAATATCGTTGAATGTTGATCGAGTCAATTCTTCCTGCATTCCTGAGATAGCCGTGATATGGGATTCCCACGTGGATTCGCAGGTATGACCTGGTGCCAGATGAGTCTGCTACCAAGTTCCCGACTCCTAGTGGTTGAGCAGCTTGGTGTGAACGCGGCAGGTTTGAACCAGTACCGATTTACTGATGAGCGACGTAACTGTCACTGCACTACTCGCTCCCTTTTAAATATAGAAAAACACAAAGAGAATCTAAAAAAGACTAGCAAGAAATACTTACGAGAAATGGTGTAATGCAAAGAAGCGGTGAAAAAGTCACCCCAACTAAGAATATTACACCAAATGCAGTTCCACAAGCCAAAAACGGTACAATGCATGCAGTAACAGCAAGAATAACCTATAAATATATTTAAATAAAACATCTACAGTACTCCTACTGTTTTATAATATTGATGTTGTTGTTTATTTTATTGTTTTCCATTTGTCTTATCGCTTTTCATATATTATTTTCATTCTAAATTGTTCCTAGTGGTTTCTGAATGGTTATGGGAACACTTCATTCTTAATTCTCACTTCATTTTCTCTTTCTTTCATTTTTTTTATGCTCTATAGAGAGACTTGATGGGGAAAAAAACGTCTAAAAGAATACCCACATCACTTTTACTTGGTCTCAGAACAAGTTTTCTTTCATAAAGAATTTATGTTCTTCTTTTCTCTTTCTTTTCAGGTCCAAGTTTTTTCCCAGGAGTATTTATTTTTTTAAAACAAAATGGTAAATGACAGGTTACCTTATTAAATGTGATCCTGTGATGGAACATAACCACTGAGCTTATGATTGTCGTTGTAGCACAAAATGTGCACATAATGGCAAATCCGACAAGTATAAACGGTTGAAGGTACTCACCAGAACGTACGATATCTGAAAAATAAACAAAAAACACTGCAGTTTATTTAGCTGAAGTGTTGTTTACCGATGAAAATGTCACGATCCCTGCTTATTTTATTAATTCATCCAACATTGTCCACCACTTTATTATTTTTGTATCATATATTTAACGATTTTGTATAGTAAGAATAGAAGGATAAAGCTGTCGGCGTTGACCAATCCCTGAGGGATGCGCCATGCATTCGACTCCACTAAGCATCGTTTGCAGGTGATTGAATGCATATCTGCTCTTTACAATAACTAGCGGTAGCCTAACGATGTATCGAGACAGCGCTACTATCCTCCCAGACAAGTCTGGTACCAATGTGCCGACCCCAGGGGGTATGGAACGCTTGGTGGGCCATGGGCGCAGTGACCGATTCCACGTGTATATTGAAGGGCGTATCCGACCACTACGCCACGCGCCTTTTTTTTATCGCGTTGAGTTTTACTCAGTTTTTAAAACATTCTTTAGTCACTTTCCGTGAAACACTACTCTAATAAGATAATCCTTCTCATAAGGGCGTTAAGGAAGAAAATATAGAGTCACTAACAAAAGATCAAGAATAACTCTTAGTGAAATAAACATGAAAAGCGAAAGTTGCAAATAAATACGTGTATAAAATACGAACAAAAGTAGAATTATGTATGAGCATAAAAATAAAATTAACTGTTCTAAAAGTGGCTACGAGCATTCCTTCACCTTAGAAACACACAAAGATAACTCAAAAGACCGACTTTCTATAAACCTCGACAAAGATAGTTGATATATTTATTTATATGATCTTGTAATCTGGTCTTCTTTAGCTGATACCAAGTAGATAGAGGTCTTCGTTGCCGTTGTCGTTGTTGTTGGTGTTGTTAGTCGATGGCTGACGTTTCGGCGACTTCCCCATCCTCAGAGCCTGGACGTATTTTATACAAGAATACTTTAATTATTCGGTGGAAAAGGCTAAAGTATTAATGAAGATCAAAGTTTTAAATAGATGGTGGGTTAGGATGCTACGGTCATACTGAAAGGCTACTCACCGTGATGTAACGACTGGGACTGGCTCACGCGTTGTTCACGTGGGGTCGCGAGCACGACACACACCGGGGGTCAAAATATCATTTTGAAATAGGGCGCCAGGTCACGTGTGATAGTGAGGCATTCGTCTTTCCGGTTCATCTTTGGATTCTTGAAAATTATCTAAAACGCCTCAAGAGTTTTGCGCGTTGATGTTTTTCGACTCCTGCGCTAGGGATCCGTACAGTCACTTCAAAATCATCGCCGCTGTGCTTTTGTGCCCTATGCGTACCTAGAGGAGTGTTTTGACGAATTTTAGCTTTACCATCTAGATGATCTTTTATGCGGACACAAAGTGGTCTACCCGTTTCCCCCAATATATTCCTCACCACATGCGTTACATGAGATCAAGTATATTATACCTAAACTTATGCAATCCCCGTCTTTCCCGTTAGGACAGATCGTACAGTTTCCTGAGCTGCACAAACGACCATAGAGACGGTCGGTTGCGAACTAGCTGACAGCGTGGGGTATTGTGTGGGATGTCAGTAATCGTTTCATAATTTTCAAGACCACTTTTTCTTAAGCATCTCTTAATGGCGTAACTTACTTCATTTGATATGAAGGGTAGCTTAAAAGGGATCTCACTTACGTCCGAAACATTATTTTGGGGAACTACCCTACGTTTTTGTCTAACCCGAGTGGCTTCTACTTCGTAGCCATTGGAAATGGCTGTTTTTCGTGCCACGTTTTGCAATTCCTCCCTTTCCTGTTCTCCTGTGCACATATTTTTAGCCGTATGGTACATGTTTTTGACAAGTGCTTTTTTCATGTGTGAGGAGAGGTAGTGAACCAGTATATTTTCACTACTTGGCTTACGATACCATTTTGTTATATAGCCACTTTCTGAGAGCTTTATTTGGATGTTTAAGAATGGAAGCCTGTTTTCGGTTGGTTTTTCTCGTGTAAATTTTATATACTCTGACTGTCGGCTTACACTTGATCTCATGTAACGCATGCGGTGAGGAATATATTGGGGAAACGGGCGGACTATTTTTCGTGAAAGGTTTTTTTGTTTGAGACACTTTGTGTCCGCATAAGAGATCATGTAGATGGTAAAGCTAAAATTCGTCAAAATACTCCTCTAGGTACGCATAGGGCACAAAAGCACAACGGCGATGATTTTGAAAGTGACTGTACGGATCCTAGCGCAGGAATCGAAAACGCCAACGCGCAAAACTCTTGAGGCGTTTTGGATAATTTTCAAGAAATCCAAAGATGAACCGAAAAGGCGAATGCCTCACTATCACACGTGACCTGGCGCCCTATTTCAAAATGATATTTTGACCCCGGTGTGTGTCGTGCTCGCGACCCCACGTGAACAACGCGTGGGCCAGTCCCACTCGTTACATCACGGTGAGTAGCCTTTCAGTATGTAAGACGTTAATTATTTTTCGCTCTCTGCCACTTCCTCTACATGATGTCAGTTTAGCACGTGGACAAACTACCAACCAAAATCAATACCTGTCAATATTTCATGAAGATGTCCTTGTCATAAATTTTTACGAAGACTCAGCCTTAATCAACCATCAGTGTCAGATTTTTTCCATGTTACTAAGACATGGTGTGGTGTGACGATACGAAAAATTTAAACAATGTGACGAATCTGTATAGGTTCAATATTCTCAAAAAATTTATCATTAGTTCAAACGTAGACAGTATAAGGCACATATGATTCACATGTGTTCAGTGCGACCAAATGCTATAGAAAATTTGGAGGATAGATTGCATGATGTTTATAAAACCCTTCCCGGTGCGCATGTGCGAGTACATTCGTAACATCGGAGAGGTGATTGGATGCAGGTTTCACTGATACACTGACTTATGATGGTCTTCTAACGTATCAACTATCGTTTTCATGCATGCTTTTCATCCTCCAGTACAAGTCTGGTACCAATTTACAGACACCAGAACGATGGAGGATAGATTTGCCAGGGGGCGGGATGGGACCGTAAACCCTGCATTTAATAGACTGCAGTCCTAAACACTTATACTATCTTATACGCTCCCACTACATAGATAACATAAGAAATACAATTTTCTAATCTCACCAGTAGGCTAAATTTTGTCGAGAAAATTTCCGATGTAGGATATGTTAAATTGATTCGCTTTTCCAGTTCTGCACTGGTGTTACCTTGTAATGCACGCATACCATTCTGTAACGAAGAATTTTAGTGCTTTTACCAGAGCTTTTTTTTCCCGATGGATGAACGCTGCGGAAGGAAATAGTGTTCACTTACGTAGAACTGCCACACTGGCTCGTTAACCAAACAAAAACCACCACAAAACTCCTTAAATGATTGATCTGTTCTCGTCTTGGAATCATACATTAGAAAACGTGACGAGACCATATCCAGAATCTAAAATAAAGTAGAAAATCCTCAATTTCTCAATCGATTTTCGAAATGATAACGGCTAAGAGCAAAGACTACTTTGTAGATTATATGTAGGAAGAACTATGCTCTTCGGTAAGATTTTTTTTGCTTTCTTTAAAGGTTTCCTTTTTTTGCTCAGGCTTTCCGTCAACATCTGTTCCTACAACTATTTTCAGAGATAATATCACTACAAAATGCATTTTAACCTGTGTTGCTTCGCGCAAGTATTCGAATCGAATCATTGATTGATTGTCTCTGGCTTTTAACATCAAAAACAACGTTATACCTCGTCCGTCGGCATTCAGAAACTCCTAAAAATTAATCACAGTAAATATTATGGCCAAAATACTTCACATGAATTCCACATGATTATAATAGCAATGATTCATGTTATCCTTATCCCTCTCACGACAGCGTGTCATTGGAGTGCAAATGAGATGCGCATTGATATGAAGATGTATTGTCCCTAAGCCTCCGCAAGCGGCACGACGCGCGGTTTTCTTGAGACTATCGCTCTTTGTCCGCTTCCGTCACATTTTTTCCGTACGTCTCTGATTTTTACGTAAGCGTTACGTTATTCCATGTATGTTCCAATGTCTTAGACATCTTGTCTGTGATCTTACTCTTGCATGTGGTGAAAAAAATCGTGCATTATCTAACAATGATGTTATTAGCTTTCCGCATGGTTTTTTATGTTAATTGAAGTGTATTTGTGCCTCATTCATGTTTTCATATCCATCGAGTTTCACTTAACCGTGCAAACGGCTTTTTGCAAGTATGGTTGATAATCCATGGCTGAATCCATGGACTAAACCAAGTATAAAATCTGTCTTCGACAAGCCATCAGTTGACTACAAAAAGTCAAGAAAGTGTTAAGTGATCAAAAACTCGTGTATCTACGCGAAAACATTGAAAAAAGAGAAATAATTTTGCTCACCCCTGTGTACTACATAGTTGTTATGATACAAAACGTTTGATCGTTTTAATCCATCCATTTGCCCATGGTTGAGTCATCGGACGGCCTGTCATTGATGAGCACTTGAGGTGCGCATTGAAATCAAGATGCACAGCCGTGAAACGGTTATGCGATATGATCATGATAAGGAATCTTCATGAAGAAACTGCTATCTCGGAGCAACATTTTTTTCTACGATGTTATATGAAGCCTAGCTTACTAGCACATCACTGCATGATTTGCAGTAGAATTTGTTTCCGTCCTCTGTTAATAAGACGGAAAAAGTTTTAGGGCTTATCATTGTTTATGAACTTTATTGTTAAAGCATTGAACTGGAACTGTTTCGTCTTTTCCATAGCTGTCCAAAACTTAGATTTAAAGAAAAATAATGATTTAAACGCCCTTTAGCATTAGGTTTTACTTTTTAGCAAACACTTGAAAAGGTCTTTTTGAGATTACTGTAACGTAGATTGACACCGGGATTCGGTGCACACCTATGAGGAAGTAGAATTACTTCATCTTTAGAAAAGTGAACAAAACTAAACTGCTGGATCAACATCTCTTGAAGGACGGTTTTTGAATGCAAAGGAGAGTAATTCTGCACACCAGGAAAAAAACGATCGAAGTAAAAAACGTTGGCTACCTGTGAGTCAAATCCTGTTAAACTAGCACTCTACTATGTGAACCAACTATGTCTCATTCAAAATGCTGTCGACGTGCTTACGAAACCGTCCTCAAGACTGGTTTTCGTTTTTCAGTTTTCGGAAACATTAGAAGCTGCTTCTATTACGAGGTGTATTAGCGTAGTCAATAGTTTCTTTTCAATTCCTTCTTTTACCAAATTTATGAGATCTATGTCACAGTGATTCCGTTTCTGACTGTGAATGAATGCGTTAGAGACAAGAGGGATAAAACATTTGGCCATGATCGTTCCTCTAGGGATGCATCATGTATTTAACACCATTTGTATTAGGGTAATCGTACGTATATTTACTTTGTACGATGGTTTTCAGGGAGCCCTACCGATGGATTAAGCTGGTGTTTATATCAATTTTCCGACCCCGGAGAGAAGAGGCCTTTGTTAGGGGCACTAGATTGTGCCAACGCCCGTATGTGTACTACGGGGCACCTCTAACTACTTCACTATGCCCACCAGTACATTGTAATCGGTTGTAAGAAAGAGTTTCTGCCGTTCACTTATCACTAACTTGTTTAGCTATTTTTCGTCAAATTCATTAGCTTCCTCTTATTTAGAAAAAACAAGGAACAAGTTATCACTATTGTTGCGATCATACTGAATTTTTTCCGGTCGTTTACTACGGTAGTAATTCGTCTGTGTTAATATAGTAAATTTGCCTTGAGGAAAAAACAAGGCAATCGTCTGTGTTGACCAATCCTAGGAGAAAAAGCGATGGAAACAGAGAGAGTAAGAGAGGGAGAGAGAGAGCAATAAGGGAAAAGTTTGAAATGTTAAAATGTGAATTTAGAATGTTAACGTTTACTTTTTATTTATTTACATAGCCCTGTTTCCACTTCTACTGTGCGGATCCCTCGCATTCGATTCCTCTTCTCGGATCCATTATCCACGCGAAATTCTTCCAATTTTTGTATGTGGTTCGATTTCCACTTGAGGATTTTGTTTTCGTCATAAGCGTCACCGAATGCTGATTCTCCTAGAGATCTGAGATAGCTGAACTAGAGCGTTCCCACCTTAATTTCAGAAGGACAACTTTTCCCAGACAAATGTTCTATCGATTTCTCGACCACGGACGGATTAGAGTCCTGGTGGACCTTGTGCGCGGCCGAACCAGGTCCACCAGGACTCTAATACTAGTTTGGTAAATCGTTATCCCATCGTTATCAATAGGCCACAGCAATTCACGTAAAGGGTCGGATACGCACTGTATCAGCTCTGTGATGTTACGAATGGTGTCGAATGCGTAGCACATTCATGAGGGTTTGATCAACGCCGACCGAGGAATCATTTAGCCTCTAACGATTCATTCCATTTCTAGTAATCGTATAACTGGGAATGGCCGTCAGGAGTTCACATAACCTATTGAAAAAAATCTTCTTTTTCTCGGCAATTTGAAAACACCCACGGTCTTTATGAAATAACATGAAGGAAAAAAAAGACAGGTATACGAAAAACAACGAACAAAGCAAAAAAAGGACATAAATAAGTACCTGAAAGACCCTGTATTCGTAACGGGAACGTGCACTTGTGCTAGAAAAAACCGTCCATGGAACTCACTTGACTGAAAACTACTTCGTATTTAAAAAAATTACCTTCACTAAAACGAAGATTAAGGTTACCTACGGTGTAAGTGCGGCTTTTAATGAAAACAACGCCGTAGTCAGCAAACAGAAGACAATCGTTGTTTTTGGCCAGCTAGCTGCAACCTTACCAACATGGCCACATACCCATACGCATCCTCGTCTTAACCAAAGTTCTTTCATATCTTGAAAAGAAAAAAGTAATTTTTCTGTTTACTTATCTTTTTAGTTACTTATTAGCTTTACATTTCGCGTTATCACGAACAAGACAAATCTATTCCGATAGTTTATCATTGAGAAATGCATGAGATGTGAGCCGGAAGTGCTTCGAACAAGGACCTGTTCCGTGAGATTCTCACAAGCTTCTCATAAACCTCGGTTTAAAACTCTACAACTTAATCATTTAAATTCGCTCTATCACTTTTATGTCTAACGGATGAAAAGAATGCGGTAAGATGAGGGATCACTCAAAGCAAAGCCATTTTCTCCATTAAGGTCGGCCTATCCATTCAAACAACTTATTGAGCCAACTAATTTGAAACACTGAATTATAGCACAAGCAAAAGTATTATAATCAAGTATCTGGGAAGTATATATGATTTGGTTTCGGAACCAACTCCAGCGCAGACGTCCAAATTCTACTCCGTAAAATCACGACCAATTACTCTTCCCTGTGGAAACCTTGTTGTCAAAGAATACTTTGAAAAAGGACTTCATGCGGAAAATATGATGCCTGTCGTGTACTTTTAGCTAAATGGCATGCACTGGGCAACTGTTGTGCACAACAGGGGTCAATGGTGGATCGCTTTACTGGTACCAACTGAAATCATTCGATAACCAACAGGATCACAGGAGGGACATTATCAAAAAACTAAACGGCGTGTATTCTTGTATTGATAGGTTAAACGGGGTTGCGACAAAATTTCCATTGTGGCTAACGACTTGGTACAGTTGCTTTCACTGGAATAACAGTGATTCGAGTCGAGTGTTCAGTTACTTGTTGCAATTTTTCACAATCAAGAACAGTGCTGTATATGATGTCATTGCTGAATGAAGTTCCTTTATTCTTGCATTCTTCAAATCCTCGCCATTGGTCTGGATTCAACCGATAACGAAAGTCCGCATCGCAACGAATCTTTGC